>JABRWK010000025.1:837130-930758 GCA_013372445.1 Hypothenemus hampei | reverse complement strand
TTATCAGCAATCCTCACATTTGCAAAAGCATATATAAACTGCACTACATATGAATCAAAAAGTGACTGTACTCAGATGAGTACAGAGAGCAAAATGGGTTAAGTGGAATAAGAGACTGCCAATACTAAAAATATATTTAAGCTTGATTAGTATGATTAGAGAATTGATATGTAATAACAAATTTGGAAATACAGAATACTGGCCCGATTGAAAAATTCCAAAATTAAATATATGATTTACCGTTCTTTTCCAAAAAGAAGCAAGAAATTTTCAATAAATTCTCTAGATTTCTCCTCCCATTTAGCGATCATATCATCTTTCCTTTCACCGATCGAATCCATGACGCGTTTGCCTTTGTCTTTCAGTTCATGCATCTTGTTCTGCAATCTAATCTTCTTCTCGCTCAAATAGGAAATGTTCAGATCCTTGGCGGAGTATCCTCGTGCCAGGTTACGTCGCACGTAGATGTCGTAATCCCGAACAATGCGGGCAACAATATCTGACGTCGATACACCCTCTGTTCTTTCAGTGGCAACAAACATTCCCTAAAAAATTGAAGGAATTTAATTTATTACTCGTTTCCGCCAATAAGGATGTTTATACCTTAGCTTTCCACTTTGCATAAATATCATTGGTATCGTCAGCACCATATGGAATGTCATCGTGGGCGATAAAATCAATCTTATGTTTCTCCATAAAACTCTCGTCCACTTCCCACGGAGCATCTCGCACAATCTCGTCCACGTATCTGCAATGTTTCACAGCCTCATATCGTTCATTTTCGTTCATTACAGTACGCCCTTTCTTACTATGTGTTAATTTATCACTGCAAACTAGAGAAAAAGGTATATAATTGTGGCAAATCATGCAAGTTTTTCTCAGACAAGTAAATTGTACAATTGAATTGCTGCTCTCGTTTACATATTTCATTTAAAAAGAAATTACTAAAAAGCTCACCTCCAACAATGAGGTAGACATTAGGAAAAACATTTTTGGCTTGCATCAATTGTCGGGCATGACCCTGATGGAACAAATCGTAAATTCCATCTGCGTAGACCCTCACTGAACGAGGGGCTTTCCCACTACGTGCCATCTCATACGTGATGCGTACGCTATAGTCGCACTGATCTCGGATGATTTGGGCAGCCGTTTCATCGCTAGACGGCGCTTCCTTACATATAGTCATAGTCTAAAACATGAAAGTAGATTAAACAAACAGGTTACAGATTAAGTATTTTAAAAATTCCATGTCACCATTGATGAAATGTGTTTGGGGACAATCCCTTACTTTCTTACCATTAGTTATTATGATAGTTTTACTGATTTAGGCCAATTGTGTTTAATATTTATTGAAATGTACTATTTGTCATTATAAAAATGTAACATTACGTCATTTTCTACTAATTGTTGTAAACCACGCAAGCATCCTATTACATTTCGAAAACATTTTTTGGATTGTAATTTGGACTTTTAACTGTTAAATTACTTACGAAAAACATTTCTTCTCAAAAATGATGTTGATTTTGTTGTGTTAATAAAACGAAGTAAATATAATTATTTCAAGATTTCCAGAGAAATTTTTCCATTCTTATGTGTCGAAATCCATACAATGCGTTAATAGTGGAACATTTCTTTTGAAGTCTTGAAATTGAAGCTATTTGCTACTTTTTATTTACACGACCTACGGTTTTCCAATCTGAAGTGTTAGTGCCGGCAATCTACTTGTTATTGGCAACACTGTATATTTGTGAAAGGTAACATTTCAAGAAGTAAGTAAGTGAAATATTGCACATCACTGTGTTTCAAAATAATGGTTTGAAAGTGCCATCGAGTTCACCTGTCACTCAAAAGTGTCTGATTTCGAACTGCATCTCCAAAATTGAGGTGTTTATTTTATTAGTGTCTATTTTTTAGGAGGATCTTTAAAATTGTCAGATTTTCACCTATAAATTTTGACACTGCTGTGAAAAATAAAAGGCTTTTAATTATAGTAGGTAATGTTTCGATTATCTATCAAGTATCTGTGTCTCTCACGTTTTAACAACAAAATATCACATTTTTATAGTCCAATTTAAATATGCATATTTAGTATTTTTTTTGTATTTGGATTAATACAGAAATGGTGGGGTTATTACTTAGGCTTAATGAAATTTCCAAGGAGAAAGTGTCGTCAAAGCGAAAGGTTGATTGCAATATTTTACATTTTATAAATTATAAACGTTATTTTTTATTATTGAATTGTTACAATAAACAATACAATGACTTTTATTACAGCAAAATTTAATTTACAATAATTGCACGGTCAAATAACGCCATAACAATATCCGTTCCATCGAATAAATAAAATATAGTAAAAATCCATTGATTACGAAATTTATTATTAAATACTTGGGGAAGAAATCGATATAGCATTTTTAAATTATGAATTCAGTTCATCGATCCAACAATCCATTGATCAATTGCGTATACATTTACTTAATAGTCAACTAAATATTTTAGCGACTAAAGCGCTGTTAACAATAAAATTATATGTCTCCTTATCTAATGAAACTCAATAAAAATCAATTGAAGGTCAAACCAATGCCTTATTAATCCTACAATTTTATTGTAGCATATCTCGTAATATGTGATGTAACTCTCAATGTTTTAAGACAGTCTTCTTCTTTTGGACGGTTTAGCCAAATCTTCATAGTCTTCCTCCTCATCAGTGGATGATCCTGGAGGAGTAATAGCTCGTAAAATCTTATTTTTAGAAGCATGCAGTAACCTCAGAGGTTTCTTTAGGAAGACCTTCAAAAAATTGTCAATAACTTCTTTACTTTTCTCCTCCCATTTTGTAATTATGTCATCGGTGCGTTCTCCAATCGATCCAAATAAATGTTTACTTTTATCTTTCAGCTCTCCCATTTTGTTTTGAAATCTCAATTTCTTTTCTTTTAAAAATGACACGTTCAGTTCTTTTGCCGAATAGCCCCTAGCTAGATTTCTTCTTATGTAGAGGTCATAATCGCGAACTATACGAGCGACAATGTCCGTAGTGGATACACCTTCAGTTCGCTGAGTTGCCACGAACATTCCTTTTTTTTTCAAATCCGCATAGATGTCTTCCACACCCTCACAAGCATAAGGTTCATCATCGTGTGCTACAAAATCGATTTTGTTCTGTTCCAAAAATTCATCACTGTATGTCCAGGGGGCGTTCTTTAATACTTCGTCCACATATCGACAATGTCTTATGGCATTATAACGCTCTTCTTCTTCCAGAACCGAACGGCCTTTGTATTGATGCAATAATTCATCACTGCACACTAAAAAATGATAATAATAATATTCGAAGAGTGAGTTTAGTACCCGTTCAACTGGCCCATTAGTTGAATTAGAAAGCTAAAGATTTTTCATTTACACTCATACCAATTAACGATTGTTTTTAAATGTGTGATTAACAAACAGTGAATGAAACTTTCGAATCCTAAGAGGCCAATTTTACAATTGCACATTTCTACTTTCCAAAAGCAAACGTAAACTCTGATAAATAATCGTAAATTTAATAATTATACCATCCTAGAAACAAAGCTAATGATGTAATTCGCGAATTACGGTTGTTTCACAAAGAAATGGGACGAGCTGTCAAAGCCATTCACAGGGAACAATACTAAAAAAAACGACATAATCGAACACGAATTGTAAATGAGATTAGTACATCTATAAATTCGGAAGAATGAAGAAATTCAAGACCGATTTTGTCGTTCAAATATCAATTCACAAATTTTAAAGTTCTAAAATATTTATCAAGTTTTCGATTGCTTTAGGGGATTCCAAGAGGAAAAAGTCACACAATATTCACCTCCGACGATTAAATATACGTTGGGAAAAACATTTTTTGGCTTGCTTTAACAATCGCGCATGGCCTTGATGAAACAAATCAAAAGCTCCGTCTGCGTAGACCCGGACCGGTCGGGACGCGGCCCCTCTCATCGCCGTGTCCAAGTCTATTTTGACAGAATAATCGACTTCCATACGGATTCTAGTTGGACCCGGATCCTCGCTAAAGGGTGCGGCCGTGCAATTCATCTGCAAATATTAATAATCACTAGTTGTCGGATAAACAATTGATTTTTCTACATGGTAAACAAAAAGATCTCAAATAAGCTTAAGAAATCTACTATGTACTAACTAGAAGCTCTCGCAACAGAGAAGCTGTAAAAGCAAAAATTAAACTATATTCAAGTCAATTACCTAAAAGGCCACACCCTTGAATCCAAGCAAAGGTCCTTAAACAACAACTTTTTAAACATTGTTGCAATAAAAAATCTATTAATCGGTCTAATTTCGATACGTTAAAAACCCGTGGGCGTTTGGCAAAGCTCTCTTTTTAACAGCCGATCCGCAATACATACTACGCAATATTTTTTACTTAAATATCATTTATTAAAAACCAATTTCACTATAATGGTACGTAAAATTGATTCTATTACATAATTCTAATACTCGATTCAGTGAACGAAGAAAATGATTGAACAAATGAATAATCGCTAATATACCGTTATGTACAAACAGAGAAATGAATTTCCGCGATGTGAATAATAGTTCCTAATAGGGGAATTCCCAAATTTGCATTTACTTTTAATGCAAGGTCTGGTGATGAAGGACTTTGGACCTGGTGCCACTCTAATTAGCGCATGTCATCGGACCTCGCGTAAGCAATAACATTGGCGCGCGTGTTTATATTTACTATCACTTAAATCGTTATTGTTGGCAAAATTACCCATTAATAGAACTGCAACCATAAACTTTGGAAATGTCGAAAAAAAGTTATACGAATATCTATCAACTAGATTTTCTTCAATCACAAATTGAGATAGACTGTACAGGATAAACTCAGTCCATTATAGCTTTGAAAAAAGTGACGTTTTCTATTTCTTTTATCAATTTTATTATATTATTAGATAAGGCCGTCCGCACACAAAAGAAGCTATAATATGTTATGTATCGAGGGAGAAAAATTCATCATTCTGGCAATGAGTGGTGTGGATTATTCGAGTCGCCGCAATGGCTTATTTTTCTTGTCAGTCACGTATGTTATTTCTCATAAAATCTGAATCCAAAATTCAATTTTATTTTGTTGATAAAAATTCAAAATTATTGGAAAAATGGGTCACATTTTAACAATGAAATTAAATTTCGTTTAATATTTATGGCAGTTTTAGGCTGTGCAATGGGGCATCCATCATTTCGACAAAAGTTTTGACGTTCAAGGTTTAATATCTGACATATTCAATTTTGATCAAAAAATTTGCCATCTTTCACGGATAAATTTATAAATTAATTTGTTATCTCTCTTGTATTAGTTAATAATGGGACAATAAAACAAATTTCATCCATAGGACAGATCGCTCGTCTATGATGTAACAATTCGGGGTAAAATGTGTCAAAAATGAATTATTTTCAACTCTCTAGAGGTTAAAAAAGTTTACTTTTAATGTAAAACAGTTTGTCATATTTTGAATAATTTTATGATGATGTTTTAGCGTAAATTAAATGAACTAAAGCAGCTTGATTGATCATTCGATTTTACGTACTTTTAGGTTTATTTAATTACAATCAAGTTAGTTTTACTATTTAAATTCTGTCTTTAATTCTCTAGTTGTAAATTAAAACCTTTAAATGTGTGCCGGCGTGACATTTTGATTGGGACTTATTATTATTAATAGACACGCATGTGATGACAATGATTTTCTATGATTATAGCTATGTATAGAATTCTTGCATAAAATACTGGAGTTATTACAATTATCTATTGCACTTTTCTTCTTTAACGCCTTGGAGCAACAACCACTGCCAGAATAATTGACTGTTTCATGGCCGTCCGCCGACATTTTGAAATTTATTATATGTATAATATAATAACTTGATTGTATTGATAAAAACAATTTATTCTATACGAGAATAAAATTTTTCTAGAAAAAACATAAAAGTTTTTGATTAAAAAAGGTTTTCTTCTTTCTGTGTGCGACTGGTATTCTTTATTCAAAAAGGATATTAGCTATGTTCCAGTAAAATAATAGAACTGTTTTAGAATTAAATAGGCTGGAACGTTCTATATTTTTGTACGGTTGTCTCTGCTGAAACGTAGCTAATAATGTAAATAGAGCCCAGCTTTTCTGATTACGTGCAGAGATATGGAATTTAATGAAAAAGCCTTAAAAAAGTATTGCATATGTGTACGCAAATGGTGCACAAACATGGCTTAAACTTTTTATTTTAGTCGATCTGTTAAAAATAACAAGTGATTATCAATATTCCCACACCATTCACGCATAAAAAATATATCTAAAGTCATGCCCTTTCTGAGAACTCTTAATAAATTCTCTCATACTTATCACTATTATTTTTGGTAGCCACTACTATCTACACTAATTGTAGTTTAACAGTAATATACGAGGCTAATTCAACTGAAATTTAGTTTCATTCAGTCATTAATGCAAAACTAAAGATATGATTGATAGGATTTAAAGAATTTAGGAGTAATAACAAAGGAAATCTAGAGTGTGATACAAACTATGGGTAGTTTTGTTCGACTCAAACGAAGTGAACATTTGGAACAAAAAATATGAATAATTCTAAAGTCTTCATCCTCTAATCCGAAGATGAAGTACAAAACGGTGCGCAAGGACTCTTTAATTAGCGTCTATTAGAATTTTATAAGTAAGATACATATCGATTAGTTAAACAGTGGGTTTCAGTTGAACTATCCCCGTAAATGGAAACCAACTATTGAAAATAACTAAATATGAGCCCCATGCGTACCATAGACATATAAATAAATCTAAAATAGTGTTGTATACGTCAAAGAATAAAACTGAAGAATATTTAAGGATATCCTTACTTACCTATAGAAATGAATCAATAACAACACTGATTTACACTTAATTTGCCGCGATAAGAGAATATTAATAAAAATATGAAAACTTGAATTAGAATTGATATCAGTTTTCAAATCTTTAAAATACGTAAGTGTTTATATTTCGAATGAGGCTTAAAGATCAATCATTGAAGGTTTAATAATGAGTTGGTTTGTAGAAAATAATCCTTAACCTATTGATTGTTCTACATAATAAAATCCGATTTGTTGAGAATAGTGGGACCCTCCTGTAGGTTTTAAACCTCTAAAAGACAATGTATCAAGGCTTACATAAAAAATCACTTCTTAAACATCTACGTGATTTGATCAATGTTCATAAATTATGTAAATATGACAACACTTACCGAATTTATAGGTTGAATATGGGACATTGCAAGTGGAACAACAACGCTACCATCTATATCCGAGTGACTTCGAGTCCGTTTCCTAGACATTGTATAATCGTTTTTCACTTCATTCACCGAGTTTGACTGTATATCTAGAAAGAAACAAGAACCAGCTTTAGTTTGTGTGTAATTATGACGTAACTAACCTCAAACAATCAAGAAATGGTAAGTGATTCTGGGAACTGTTAATGAAAATGTTAAGAGCCTTGAGAGACACACGTATACTCACCCAACATTGAAAACGTTCTATTCAGTTCAAAGCGAATTGTTAATAAAAATTATTAATTGATGAGAGTGCTTCGAATTTGCAACGTCACAATATGATTGGACGAACTGTGGTGGTTTTAACTGTAAAAATATTGCAACAAATGACGATCGCTTCTGGAATAAATCTTAATGCTGCAAGAAACTTTCTCTAAACACTATTTAACCAATGAAGTCACCAATATTATGGAATGCTACCACTTTGAGTATTTCATGGGAAATGAAAAATAATCATAGGATGACAGGATACGAAACACGCGACTGGCAAGTAGGCTAGTAGTAAACCACCAGTAGCGGCACAACAACGTTTTTTTGAATTACTTTTTCTTGTTTCAAACAGGTTTGCATTGGTTTTAAGCTGAAATTTCATCAGTCGACAAATTTGTTAAACGATTTAAATGAAACACTGACTGAAATATATATTAATCGTCTTATTTGTTGAACATAAATTGTTAATAATGTGCTGTCACTGAACGGAAATTCGATTAAAGAAAAAGAGGTCAACAGGTCGGAGTGAGAGAGACATACTCTAAGGTCACATGGATTTGCGTCATATATGAATCATTCGTTCAGTTTTTTTACAAAAAATGCGTTTGCTGATAGAAAGTTAACCACAATAAGGAGACATTTGAGCATTTTTTTCCGGATTAATTGTGGTGATTAATTATGAGGAGAAATTATTCGAATAGTCCACACTGAATCGATGTGTGGTGCGCAATGGTTGTTCGGAGTTGCCAGCAATGCCGCCAACGTTACATGACGTAAAATCATGCCACCCAGGATCATTTGATAAGTCGTCACAAGTAAAGTTATTTTCACGTTACACGATACCGTATCGTTGTCAAATAGTATATGAAAATATCTTTCATATACTATTTGACGTAATGTAAAATGCCAACATAACATGTTTAAAATGTGTACTGGGTATTGGATTGTATTTGAGCCGTTCATAGGACAAATCGATTACCTAACTCCACAAAACAAAAAGTGACGGAATTTGGTGAATAAATGTGCATATTTTTTTAAAAAACTTCCTCTATAATAATTTTTTATTTTGTCGTTTAATAATGTTAGTCTTTACTATTTGGAAAATTCATTATAAATATAAAAAGATATGACTGAACCAAGTACTTTGAAACTTAAATTTAAAATATTTCAAAAAGTGGAGTTAATCGTTTTGTCTTGTGAACAGCTCATTTCGTAATTTTAGGGACGCATGTGAAATAGATATCGTAATTTTCACAAATGGAACAGGCCTTTAGCTGCGTTTAAACTGTTTTTCAAATGTACGATTCTTCTGAAAATATATCTATGTAAGAAAATCGACCAAATTTATTTCACTACTATATTTTGAAAAAGCGACTTGACCGCTTGTATTAAAATGTTCTAGCAACTTTATTATTTTAAATGAGATGCTATGTAATTTGTTTTCCTATTTGAAGAACACCCTTTTTATTTTTGGTACGTCTTGATTTTGGCAAGAAAAGCTTCGCTGTGTTGCCGAGTTGGATATTTTGTAACATAATTGGTATAAAATTTGTACAATTTTGCCGAATTTACAATTAAATGTAATCCGACTTATTGTTAGTGTTGTAAAATTAAAAATTAAATAAAGTTGCAACTCTAAAATCAACAATAATGTAAGTTTAATACAAAGTAGAAGTTTTGAGAAATCTAACCTCACATTTATCATGACGTTTTTATAAAAAAATCTGTAATGTTACTTTAATACTTTAAGCGCCACCATGATCAAAACAGTCAAATGAATTTTCTATTGACTTATGTCGTTTTTCTCCGAAGTCATTGAATTGTAAGTGGAAGAAGTAGACCTTTATTTAGTTTCTTATGAGTGGTGTAACCAGGTCTTATGCATTGCAGCTATGGAGATGGAGCTGTGCAAATAGAGAATTATAAACTGAACATAGATTAGTTCTGAAAACAACTTTAACTATGCAAATCGATCGGTTCTAAATTTTCTTGAAGCTTATTCTTCCAAAATTTTAAACTCAAAATTCTAATCCACAGATTTTTTTATTGTGCTTTCATGCCTAAGCAATGTAGTTTGAAAACGGTCTAGAAAGATAAGCATGGCAAATTGGCCTATTTATAGTAGGTATATGGGAATTGATACATTGAGTGGTAAAAATATACAAGGTGTTCAAGAAAGAGGGAGGTAACGCTGTATCACCTATTCCCTGGTCAAAAATATATTGATTCGCAATGGCATACCACTACGAAATTGTTTTCTACTGGACACATAGTCTCTCAGAGTTTCACTTTTTTTTTTTATTTTTACAAATATGTAGGTCGAAAACGTTTATATCGATTGCAAATTTTGTGTTTAGTCCTCCTACTTCTTGGGAAACTTTTAAAAGCTGTTGTCGTTGTAAATCCATCAGAGGTAGTAGTCCATTACCTAAAGGTCGGATAAATAGACCAGAACTTTTTTATTCGTCCATAAAACTGATTGTTTTTTTTTTATGAATTTTTCGGTCTGCTTTGTTTTTATTTGCTCTTTACTTTTTTCATATATTAAAAGCCTCATAAAAAAACCAACCAACCAACCACTCAGTTGGTCAAATTTGTCAAGCAATCCACTGGTTTTCTAAGTTATCGAATATATTTACATACATTGATTCATCACATTTTTTTTTCCTACCCTTCTAAATTTCAATATTTTACTAGGGCAACCGCATTGTTATCAACGAAGCTTTCCTATTTAATTGGATAAATGAAGTGGCATCCGAACTCACGAGCTCATGAGCTTTATTGCTCATTAATTTGAATACTATTAATAGCATACTATAATTAAACAGTTTTTCTGAGACTTGATTTAGACAAGAATAAATTACCCAAAACTGGTGTCATACTTTACCTAAGATATAATTGGTCGCAAACCGAATTGGCCGTTAACCATAACACTGTACGTTTGTTACGATTAATTTAATTTTTGTAAAATTCAAGTAATTATTTGTATATTAAAATCGTGTTTAATCTCATATTACAATTTATGTAGGTAATATTAAAGCTAATTTTACTATTAGGCGTTCAATTTTTTAAATATCGGAGCTTTTTGATATTTAATACTAACTTTTTCCATAGATTTTGTAAAATGTATTGTAGATAGAACTGTATCAAGTAATACTATGCCTGTTACTTTTTTAGTATGACAGCTTTCTTTTTCTTTACTGCTTTTGAAATTGATTTAATTTAAATATAGAATAGTTGTACAAATAGCTGTATACTATGGAATAATGTACAACCCCAGCTCTTTATTCTTTGTTCTCAATGTATTCTATAGTAATTTTTTTCGAATATGCTTTCCTATGTCAAACTACTAACATACTTCTCGTGCAGCAGTTATTAGCAACAAAGGTCCGTTATTGTCACGTTCAACACTCAAAGAAACAAATTAAGGACGCTACAAGGTGCTTATAATGACTATTTAAAGTCATAGTGTGTATAAAAAATATTTTCACATTGTTCTGTTCTTAAAAGGACAATTTCCAAATTTGTAAAGCTAAGAAAGTGAATTTAAGTAACCAAAATGATACAAATAAAAACAAAAACATGTCAACATAAATGATAGTTTACGTTGGGACAGTAATTTTTTTGGTCTGGATCCCCTAAATAATCAGTTAATTAATTTCAAGTAAATTAATCACTTTTATTTAAATTAGTTAATTGAAAAATTAAATTTAAATTATGTTTAAATATAAATTTAAACTATGTATATTTGAATTAAACATAGATTAATTCATTATAGTAATCATTCAATTCAATTCAATTCAATTGATTATAGTAATAATATTAATAATAAATTAATTAATTTTTATAAAATTTTTAATATAAATATGGAATCATAATTTCAACTTGACAATGTCAGCTGTTATAATGTAGAGACTGTATATCATAGAACGGTTCAAACACTATCTCTTCTAGAAATGTCATCTCGTAACAAGTGTCGTAACACTTACAAAAAATTGAAAAACCTGCGGCTTGTCTTTAATTACTTGTTTGTCATTAATATTATAGAGTATAAATCAATTAGCGCATTAGTATTAATCATTTCATTTCATTGCAGCTGTCTCTTATTTGACCGAGGTGATAAGTAACGATAATCTTGCGATAAACCACGTTAAAAAAGCACCAAATTTAGTGAAAACAGAAGTTAAATTGGAACACATAAAAAAAGTATCGTTTTTACATTAATTATATTCCTTATGGGACAGACTATTAAAGCATCCCCTTAATACTACAACTCGGTAACTCGAATTTTGGTCATTTTGAGTTATCTACATGTAGTTATAGAATTTTATACGCCCTTTTTAATACTGCACCTAGGTAAGTTCTATTGTGGGTCTAAAATCTACATATCCACTTGCCAAATATACAGGGTTGTCCACTAAGCGCCCGTCGGTCAATAGCTGCTAAACCGTTAGACATATGGGAAAATGTTTCATTTAAAACTTTTAGGGTTTCATCTCTGCTACAAGATAAAATTATTTTCGGTTTATACAGGGGGTTCTAAATAAGTAAAAAATAGCAAAGTTTTGTTTTTTTAAATGGAACCCCCCATTTTTTTATATATTTTTGGATTCCCCGTCAAATTTTATGGCCACTTTATGTAAACTGTTTTTTGTCTAAAATTTACCATTTCCGAGTTATTCCAAAAAAAGAAAAAATTTTGACAGCTGCAGTCTGCCATGAAAATCGCTACTGTACCGTAACCGCTGCGAACTTCGGAATCGGACTTCTGGGACTCCAAGAGGACTTAATAAGCTATGTTTTAACGTGTTTGAATTTCAAAAAAAATCTTTCAAAACCCCCGAAATAGGCCTCCGAAGTTGAATCATTTCAAACCTCAATAACTTGCTTATTTCAAATGGAATGCCCCAATTTTCTTGACGGTATCGTGTTCACAATTCAAAAATCTATCATTTCTTCTTTTTATTTTTTTTTTATTTTTTTATTTTTTTTATTTTTTTATTTTTTTTATTTTTTGTTTTTTTATTTTTTTTTTAATTTTATTTTTGAATTCTGAATACGATGTCGTCAAGAAAATTGGGGCATTCCATTTGAAATAAGCAAGTTATTGAGGTTTGAAATGATTCAACTTCGGAGGCCTATTTCGGGGGTTTTGAAAGATTTTTTTTGAAATTCAAACACGTTAAAACATAGCTTATTAAGTCCTCTTGGAGTCCCAGAAGTCCGATTCCGAAGTTCGCAGCGGTTACGGTACAGTAGCGATTTTCATGGCAGACTGCAGCTGTCAAAATTTTTTCTTTTTTTGGAATAACTCGGAAATGGTAAATTTTAGACAAAAAACAGTTTACATAAAGTGGCCATAAAATTTGACGGGGAATCCAAAAATATATAAAAAAATGGGGGGTTCCATTTAAAAAAACAAAACTTTGCTATTTTTTACTTATTTAGAACCCCCTGTATAAACCGAAAATAATTTTATCTTGTAGCAGAGATGAAACCCTAAAAGTTTTAAATGAAACATTTTCCCATATGTCTAACGGTTTAGCAGCTATTGACCGACGGGCGCTTAGTGGACAACCCTGTATATAAGTCGCAAATTCATAGAAATTGCTGTGCTATAAGTATATTAAACTCAATTAATGAGATATTACTGATTTTGAGTTACCGAGTTGTAGTATTAAGGGGACGATATGACGTTATTGCTGTGATTGTCCTAGTAGAAACCACACTGTAGCATTATTTGTCTTACAACTGGACAATATTTATATTCTATTTTAAAGCAGTGTAATTTACAATTTTTAAAAAAATAAGATTCCGATCATTATTAATGAAGATCAAAGGTTGATAAATGATTAATTTGCGAAATACAATAAAATCTTACATCAATAATTAAGTATAAAGTCTGTTTTATACTCGTAACATTGAGGCAATCTCTATTTTTAATGATTCTACTTCAAACTGCATACTTTTCTACCTACATACAGAAAGTATATCTATGTAGATATGTAGTTATTTGTCCAACAAAATTAATTTACGGATCATTCTTAAACGTCAAAAATTAATGAACACAAGATTTCCGAAGTGAGTAAAATCGAAAGGAGGAAATCAAAGTAACATTAATTAAGAATAAAATAGTTTATAGTTCATTTAAGTATTAATTTAGTCAAATAACAACAATTTTACGAATCACACTTTTAAACAAAAAAACTTTAATACGGCCTCCTGAAAACACCTCCAAACAGTATAGCATTCTCCACCTTGTTGTAAACAAAATATATAAACGGATGATTGCAAATGAATTGAGCTGGTTCAGCGGGTCTACTCGATCTGAAGCTGAATAAAACTGTAGCTGCAGCTGCTTTAGTCCCTTCTTCGTTCACCTCAATTTTCGCCTTGTGTATCGCCTTGCCCAAGGAGGCAGTTCCATTTTTTATCAGAGCGGTCAAGTTGGCTGTGGGTTGGAACAAATCGCCCACCCCCAGTTGTTCTAAAATCTGGAAATGCAAAGTTGAAAGTGATTTTAAAAAAGGTCCAACTTTGTTCTTCTTGCAGCAGTTTGAGTATATTTCACACTTACATTATTAGTCGGTTCTTATTTATTGCCACTGAATTGTTAAATATTCATTATTTAAATAATTAATTTTTACGACAAAAACAGTTAATTAAGGTCTTCTAAACACCCCCGTAAACAAAACAGTACGGCTTCGGCCGTTGTAGATCAAATAAATGAAAGGTTTGTCACATCTGAAACGGACGATGTCCTCGTTGTCGCTCATCCTCCAGGTCAAAAAGGCGGTAGCAGCGGCTGCGTGGGCACCGTGCTCATTAATTTCGATCCTGGCTTTATGTATGCCTTCACCGACTGACACTTTTGCATCTGTTAGCGTGTGAAAGTTTGCGTTTTCTTTGAAAAGGTTGCCAACACCAAGCGATTCGAGTACCTACCGTGCAAAAATTAAGCGTTAACGTGTGCACCAACCTTCAATGTCAAAGTTTACTGATTTCACGTAGACCAACACTAATTTAACCGCACTGGAAAAAAAGGTAAAAAATTGGAAGCATCAAATATTGAGCATCAAACATAGCACACTGTGACTTTTCCTATTCTCTCGACCAAAGAAACCTGTTTGCAGCGTAGTGGTAAAACGATCCAATGAAGTTAGAGTTAAAAATACATATAACAGGACTATTTTTCCATTGTAATCGGTCAACTTTGACATCACATATACACAAAGGAGTTATTTTAGTTATGTACATTTAACATATATTTACAAATACTGAGAAATTACAACATTTACCAAGTAACCAAAACTCTCCCTAACTTACCGGAACTAATTCGATGGTGGTTTCCAAACTAAACTTAGGCAAAGCTACTTGAACAGTTCTTGAGATCAATGAGTCCCTGTCGACGAGTTTTTTGAAATTTTCCAAATTGAGGTTTTTCAGGGTTGTGTCAATGGAGTCCTCGGTATTTGAAAATGGCGGCAACAGAATGTACATGCTGATATTATCTCCTTGGTAGGGCAATTCGAGTATATGGGCACCAAGACTTTCCGAAATATCTAAAAAATGAAATTAAACATTCCAAATGCTCAAAAGAGATGATCCAAAAATCATTAGAGAATGAGACCAGGTGTTCTGAGGTTTTAGGGGCTTAAACGAAACAACACCATAAAACTTACCATGTCGGAATGTTCCCTCTACATGCATCATATCAACCATAATTTGTTTGGTTGGACTAACATAGAAAATTTCCGGTTTCGTTAAATTTGGATTAAATTTATTTTCCCAAATGCCTTTAAAATAGGCCGCATTGACTAGAACCAAACTGGTATTCGGGTCTATGGTACCCGGTGGCAGCAAATTAGTGATCATACGATGAGTAGTTTTCTCCACCCATTGATTAATTGCCAATCTAAAAAAGGAAAATTGTTATTTTAGCATAAAAATCTATTCAACTTACCTGGAACCTTCCGGATCAGTTTTAAAAGGAAACAATTCTAGCTCGTCTGGAAAATCATACTTAACACACTCTCTCACTTCAGTCTCGTTGGACACGTAGATTTTATTGGCACTGGTAAACTCGTACGGAGCATTGTTTTGAGCCATAAAAGAGGTAGCGAATCTGTCCAACTTGTAGGCAGAGTAAATATCTGATTTTTCCTAAAAAGGTGAAATAAAATTCCAGCTAATAGCTTCAGCTATAAACCACTTACATGACCGTCTCCAAGTCTCAAAACCTTTTTTAAATAAGCTTCCGTTTGTCCTCCAGCCATAAAATAAGCAATAAGTAGGGCGTGATAAGTGGAATATGGAGAAAAGAATAAATTTTCCTTTGGCATAAGCTTGTTGATGGCATTGAGTAAAGCCAATGAGAAATCCTGCTGGCCTCCGTAAAGCCCTGCATAAGTTTGTTGCGAGGGTGGACGATTTGCAAATGGTGGAAAACACGCCGGCTGCTGAGTTTCACCCATAGACACCATCACCAAAACAATGACGGACAGGATGATGAAAATTGTATTCATGTTGATTTTTTTTGTAGACTTAATCTAAAAATTAATGCAATTTATATTCAGAAAAACAACTTTTTCGAAGAAGATTCGTTTACGCTATGCGCTGAATAACCTTCCATAATGTCAGACAGAAGAAAGTTGTATGTGACCCATAATTTGAATCAACACTTTCTCAACGTAAGTCAGTGACGTGTGGTTGGGTAATATTGTTATTTCATTTAATTAGGAGCAAGTGTGCAAAAGAATTTCAATTCTTCATTCATTTCATTTTCAAGAACTCAATGAACGTAAACAGGTTCTTTAAGAATAACAAAAAATACACTTGTTTTTAGAAAATTGAGTTCATGCTCAATAGAAAACAATAGAAAATGAATGACATTCTTTTTCACCCACTTTTCAAATGTGAGAGAAAGTACAGACAGCAAGTTCATATGGTGAAAGAAAGATGGACTAAAATGTTATTTACCGGTTAACGGTGGAATTTAATTGGTCAGTCAAGCCATGACGAGTATAGTAAATCAAATATCTACAAATCATATGAAAAAAGAGGGAATGATCCAATTAGTTCACAGAATTCAGGACACTTTAGAATGTTTAAAAAACAGTGAAAATGGCTTAAGACGTTTCTTCATACAAGGTGTGACTTATAGTCTTCAGCTTTCATATACATAGAGTTCATGCCTAGAAATGTTTTATTTTTCTGATTTATCATTCGTGATGTGTGACTTCTACAGTACGAATTTTTATTAATTAACCGTGCGTCATCAAACTGTGAAATTAGGAAAGTATACTTTGTGCTTTCTGACTTTATTTGTATGTAATAAAGAAAAGGGCGATACATAAAATATTGTCTTTACAGTTACGCAATGCGTCGTTGAAAGTGTTTAATTTACTAGAAAAAGACGAAATCGTAAACGGCGGTTGTAAATTGGTTAACTTAAATTTTGGGCTCTCTATTCTATCAAACATTACTTCTTTTGTTTTTCTGATGACAGTAAAGAAAAAAGGACAGATGATTCATAAAATGGCTGATGTTTAAAATTTGAAATGTCAAATGTCTTTTATTTATTTTAAAATAAATAAAATATATTTTTATCTCTTTCTGCTTTCATTTCTCGTCTTTTCGAAGAAGGAAAGCAAGGACCTCTAGAAAAGTGTTAATTTTTATGAACAGCAGACTCTCTTTAAGGGGCTGACCAATTTCATGTCCGGTTTAGGCACAACTTTGCTAAAAGCTATCTCAGAGATCTATTTTATTAATTTAGATACAATATTTTCCAAAATACCTATGTTTTTTTTTCATTTTAAAACTCATAAATTTGGTGCCATATTATTTTGGTGTAAAATACTATTTTCAAATAACGATTTCAGCTTTAATGCGTTGTATAAGCTTTTGTAAACATTAGAAATACTCTTTTTATTATTTTCAATAACAGTTTTACGACTTTAGCTAAAAAAATGACATAACAAATATGATATTTTCAAAAAACCTGATTTTTGAAATTTAAAAAAGAGAAACTGTTAAAGTAGGGGTCTAATGACACAGCCCGCACTCTTTTTAAATCTTTTTTTGTCACATAATTAGGATTAATTCGTATGACATTGCTGACGTTTGATTTATGATGCACGGGTAATCCTTAAAAAATCGAATTATAATGATGTATTACAAAAATCAGAATAACTAAACATAATAGGAATGAAAAGGACTGAAAATGTTAGAAAAGTCGAGCTATTTTGTCCAAGGCTACTTTGTAAAGTGGGAAGATTGTTGTAAATTTGCTACAGTCAAAATGCGTCCTACTTGAGGAGGCTAAGTTCCACCACTGACAATGAGTAAATGATCAATAAATCAAACAACAGTAAAAATATAAGCCTCGACTATACAGCAAACAATGTAGAAAGATTATTTGCTTCAATGGGGAAAACCCAGTCGATCCGTGTTGAAATCTCTCAGCATAAATTTGCGCTACCAAGTGTTGCCTTTAGGCGCGCCACCTTGAAATCACAACACTTTCTGTGGATACCCGATTGTTGGTAATGGTATTCGTTAATGGACAAAGTAGATGTCGAAGGGTTCTTAAATGGAAAATGTTTTTGAGTCTAAAATATAATCGTAGACTTTAAAGTTTGGCCTCAGATTGAGGCAGTTTTGTAATAGATATTTTCGGGGTTTTAGGTTAAGGCTAAATCTGATCATTGATAATGTTACTGCGGAAAATGAAAAAAAAGAACCTTCGTACATTAAAATATGACGGTTGGTTGGCCACGTTTGAATGATTTAATAATGTAATGATATTTGTGTGTTGTGTACACTTGAAATTTGACATACTGCCCTTCTTATCAATTTCTGATCAATTAAAGCAGAGGCGTGCGTGTGTTTTCCAATTAATTATATTTCTGGTAAAATCGATTCGATTATCGAAAATCAATATATACAGTTGGATGTTGGATTTTTCAGAAACAATAACAATTAAAACGATTAAAATTATTAACGTACGTGATATTGCTTCAATTTAAAATATTAAACCGGTAAATGACATGAACAGAATGTTGGTACTTCCGATATCAATGCGGTTTTTTTTTCTAAATTTTTCTAAGCACGTCCTTGGAAACTCTTTATACGTTTGATTTGACTCAAAGATTTACCCATAAAAAAAAACAGCAAGATGAACCCGACAGATTCTCATATTTTAGATTAAATTGAAGGAGAAGAAACATTTATGATTATCTACAACATCCATACCTTTGAGTTTCACTTAGTTTTTTCTTGCGAACACTACTGTACCATTGCCGGCACAATTGTCAATGCTAAAACGAATTTTCAATGATCCACGTGTACGTACCGCATACAGTTGTGATTTTACTGGTACCAATGATATTTACTCTACCACAGAACCAAGTGCGGATATACTATAGGTGTCTTGAACACCACACAAACTGGTTTGTTTACGCGATTTCGATGACCAACCAAAACATTTTCAGAAACTGGTGGTGGTACTGGACTGCGACAGTGGCGTAGATCTTTGCATTATTTATGATATTTAAATCCATTGGTAACTCGTTATTTTTTTTGTTGGCATAATTAGGTGATTGGGACGGTTATCGTTAAATTATTCGTGATTCAAAAAATAGCTATGCATTTTAACATAAACTATGCAACATTTTTGTTGCATAGTTTAAATTTCATAGTTTGTCTTTGTCCGTTTCACCAGTTTTCAACAGTAAATTTCTGACCTTTTTCGACTGTTCTACTAGACGATACCTCGCGGTCAAGTTTAGAAAAACCATTCAGATACCCTTAAAAATATTACCGCTGTACCTTTGGCTCGAATAGTCTTCTCATCCACTTGGTTTTCGAGTAAAGAATCAAGATTTCAGCCTCCAACCAATGAAAAAGTCATAAAAACTAGAAAAATCTAAAACTACATGTTCATAGTCATTCACCATTTAATCAATAAATCAATTTATACGAGGATTACTCCAAAAATATTGGTACGTTGCAACTTTGTGGTGATAATTATCGTAGTGGCTAATAATAATTAAATTATTACAACACACAACTGAATCATAAGTTGAGTTAAAGTGCTTTAAAAAATCACGGGTGAAATTTGTCAAATATCCACAAAACAAAAGTGTTGGCTCTCTGTGCTTTCATTTTCGTTCAAGTAACCAAAGACTAAATTGATTAAAGTAGTTTTAAAATGAAAATACGCATATATTAAATACTAATATAATATCTTATTTAGTAACATTGTCAATTCAATAAATTTACGTAATATAATTCAGTATAAAAATATTAGCGTATTTTGTATTTACAAAAAAGGCACCAGTGCACTCGGTCGCATGAAAATGTACAAAAATCCTATCAAATTACAATACATCTACATAAATCTAACAATCATCGATTGATTATGGCACAATAAATCCACATGGAAAGGTAAAGGCAAGTAAAGTTCATCAGCAGTCTTTGCAGTTACATTTTCATCATTTTAAGAACTTTTAGTATATATTACAAAGTTCTCTATAATTCCTTACACTGAAACAATTCTTAATATTACAAAAGCTTTTTTTGATATTCATAATGCCCGGCCTAATGACAAACAACTATATACAAAGTAAAAATAAAGGGTCTACTAACATGAAGCAAAACGCAATTAATTTAGAAAAGGCGGAAGAGTTACGTAAGTTTGATTTCCATTGCCGTCCGGTTTGAGCTCTTTCAGCCGACTATCATCGTAGGCCTGTTCGTATTTGGGCGAACCATTGGCGTACCTTTCAGGTGATTGGCTCAAATTATTCGGATCGACATACTCGATTTTCACTCCAATCGAATTTTCATCGGCGGCTGGCGAATGAGTTTGAAGTATGGAGTAGTCGCGACCCAAGGGTGGACTTTGATTCGAGTTCGGAGTGTATTCGTGGTTTCTCATTGGAGCGCTGAACAATTGAGTGTCATGAGAATTCAACATGTACGAGTAAGAGTTCTGGCTGGAACCAAAGGTTGTATACGAGCTGGGTGATCCGAAACTGCTGTACGATCCGGGAGCGGAATTGAGCAAATTCAAATGTCCACCAAGTTCATAGGTGGACTGACCATAACTCCAAGAATCCACTGGAGCAGTGGATTGAGGCTGAGTGAAGGGAATCGACTGATTAAAATTGCTATTTAAAGTCGAATTGGGTGTGGTCGAACTGATATAACCGGTTTTCCTTGGCGGTTCCCTTTTACGCCATTTAGCGCGTCGATTCTGGAACCACACCTGTACTCTGGATTCGCTCAGATTCAACTTCAAGGCTAACTCTTCTCGGGCAAAAACGTCCGGATAGGGAGCCCGTTCAAATGCCCTTTCTAACTCCTCCAATTGAAAGGCGGTGAACGTCGTTCTGAAATAATTATATTTCGTTTTTAGGTAAGTATGGGAATTCGTTCCAGTAAATTGAGTTTGACGATGTGCGAAAAATGCCCTCCCCCTAATGGCACGTGGGGCGCAACATTGATGACATCTGTTAGTTTTGGTGTGTAGGTATGTAAAAGGGCCCTCATATGTTTCGCTTCTTTTTTTTGACCAACTGACGTACGTTATGTTTTAAGTGGTTTAAAAATATGATTTTTCCCTAAAACCTTTCAAATTTGGTTATTTGAGAGATGCGGGTCATAAACATATTATTTTATGCCGTGAGCCTCTCAACTTCATTCTAGTAAATTCCATTGAATTATATGTATAAGTTTTAGGGATCACATGTTCAACACTTTATAATTACAGAAAAAAGAACTCACCTTGTTTTCTTCTTCTTCACACCGTTGTTCTCGTTCTTCTTCTTTTCATTTTTCTTGTTGGTCGTTGACGAAGCGTTAGCTATTTCCGTTGTGTTGAGGGACTGCGATTGCAGCAACACAACATCATCTTTTTTGCGTTGCTGTTGAACACCATTAGTGCTTCCAATATTTTCCATATTGCCTTGAAACGTCATCGAGAGGTCCTGATGGTGCATCGGAGAACCATCCACTTTCTGTGGTGATGCTTTGTCGTACTCCAAAGGAGAGCCCATGTTGCCGAACATTTCATGTTGCTGCTGAAGACCGAGCATCACCTACGGGTATGAATGGGACGTGTACACTCTTCGATGATCACTTCAATGAAGACACGAAAAAAAAATTATTTACCTGAATCGAATGAACATCATTATTCTTGTTCAATAGCGTAGAACTGAGACTGGGCAATGGTTGATTGTTGTAATCATTAAACCCCTGATCATCGAACGGACCACCTTCCATTATCAATTAAACGCAATCAAAACAATTTTGATGTCAATTTTTTTAATCAGACAATTTGCCCGAGCTGTTACTCTCACACTGACTTCTGACATTATTATTTGACTCAATTTATATTTAACGAGCTCAATTGATAAACGAACGCCCGACACGTCCCATTGGAACACTACCGACTGGATCGAGACGCGATTGGTCGCCTTACACGGGATAACGTTGTCATGACCAATGAGATTACGGTAAGGGGACGCGTCACGAGAGTAGAGCAATGACGCAAAAATGAGTGGGTCTCGATGGGGCGCTCTATCGTTCTCAAAAGCGACCGAAATTCGTCATATTCATTAATGTTTATAAAATTTTGGTTTTTTCATGGCATGTCAAATGTTTATATCAATTTGGCCTGTACCTCTACTTTCTACTAAAAAATCTAATGAATACGATCGTGTAGCTCAAAGGTTCATGACAACAGCTACATTGGATTTTAAAACAGGTTTATGGGAGGAATTAATTAATAAAATTTGATTCTCTTACACCGTCCTCGCTCTATGCTCTATGAAACCAGTGCAAAAATGAAGATGCAATTAATGGGGAACAAACGAAGCTAATAAATTCTAATGAATTATTTCGGTTGCAGATTGGTTCAAATGAACAGGACTATTTGAAAATTGGACTGAAGCGATGAATAGAAAAAATGATGGAATTAGTAACAAGTGTGAGTTGCTGCAGCATTAGTGACAAATACACTCAATTGAGCGACTTTGAAAAATTGCCTTGTCGCTAGATCTTTCCGAGAGCCAAAATGTTCCCACAAGAAAAACAGCAATCAAGGTGTCATACCCACATCTTAGCTTTGATCCACGTGACCACCATCTATATCGATCACTTCTCAGGCCGAGAGCTTCGGAAATAGTGGGACCTGCTACTGATGGCCCTCATAATTTCGCTTTTATTTCTTTTGTAAGATATGTAGTATATTATTGTTACTTAATGGTCCCTAATTTTTTTCGGGAAGGCAGGAGGAAGAGAGGGTATCCTTTACAAGGGGACTCGAAAATTCAATTTCGAAGGTAGATAAATACTTACTCAGCTTTGGTTTTATGGGAATGTTATCCAATTCGAAGCACATGACAATGTTTGAATGTGGTAATGTTGTGGCACCCCGAAAGTGTGTACGCAAACTGGAAGAATTAACAGAAATTAAGAGATACAATAAGTCAATTAAGGCATTCATAAACAATATAAGCTGATGGTGGAGTTAACGAATCTAAAACGTTGAGCGCACGCATTCAGCTCAATAGTCTATAAGTGAATTTATCAATTTACCCAATTTTTCCCTATTAGCGACAATGACTATTAGTGCAGCTATTAGTATATTAGTTTAACTGGCCAGATTCTTTAATGCAATTCAACTCAATATGGTCCAATTGTTGCTATTAAAACATTTTATACAGTTTATACCAGCAGTCAAATTTTGGCTCTTGCTCGTAAGAGTGGATGGCGTCCACCAAATATGTGGTTGTTTGTGGTCCATGCTAGTCCAGTCAGGAAAAAAGCAATGTTCCTAGTGATGATATACATAATGACTGAGCTTGTGACAAAGTGTGTCTGCCGTCAATCGCAAATTGTTTAAATACAGTGTGAGTGGTTGTGATTGATTTGCTACAATTGAGCTGCTATGCCGTCGACAAAATGACAAATTTGTATTCGTTGCACGTGGATTCGACGTCGTCTGAAAGTAGCTGTTGAGCTAAAGGATAGCTCTCTGACCATTGCCCAATAAGTCGTGTGTTGTAAAATTGTAACCACGAATTGACATATGTACATATATTCAATGTACCTGCTCTAAGAGAGCGTGGGCGTTTTCGCAGTGAGTTGACGAAATTTGGAAAAATTTAATGAAGATCGGCGGTTCATTTAACAAGGGAGAAAACGAAACGAGAATTGAATGAATTATTCACCTTTGACTCTTGGAAAAAAAAGGAATTCAAGAAGCCCTAGTAATTGTATGTTTACTGAATTGCTCTTAATAAAGCATAGTATAACTGTGCAACGCTTCCTGTTATTAACAATACTTTGTGAATAACGTCGCACCAGTAGTGGGTTTCAATGGAATTTGTACAAGACGAGCCAAGCATAAGTTGTAAAGCACAAATTTATGAGCTTTTCAATTTTTCTTTTTAAATCAATGCATTGTTCCTTCTTGAAAAGCAACAAATTAATCAAACTGTTTTGATTTGGCCAATTATAATTGTAATTTTCATTAATACGTTAAATTTTCGGTAAACACCCTGTAAAAGTGGCATAATTTGTGTATCTAGGAGAGTTGCATGTCCCGCATGGACCGTCACCGATGGCATATGACCCCTACGCCATAACCAATTGAGCGAGTTAAGCTCAATTAAACGAGATGTTCCTTTAATTGAGGACAATTACCAAAGCCACTCAACGACATCGACAACAAGTGTTGCCAACCAAAAATAGCTTTTTTTTGTTGTATTTTTTCTCTTATATTTCCTTTCATTTGCCGCCTATGAGATTAACTGTCTTCAATAAAATTTGTTTGTATGTCGGTATTTAGAACGAAGAAAATTTAAATATTCTGAAAATGCAATTTTTACCATCCACAAATGACATTATCATCTAATTTAGTTTTTATTCGAAATAGTTCTACTTTTCCAGTATAATATTCTGGACAAATAGAGATTAAAGTTCTTTTTCCTTTACGAAAAACTCTTCCAGCTTTGTTGTTCCCATCAGAGACGCTAACTACATGTGCTCTTTTGCAATTGTCGTTAAACAGCATTAGAATGAAGTTGTTATCTATTTTATTGGCCTAGAAATAAAGGAATGTTGATCATGGAATTGGGATATTTTCCCTTCACATTGCCAATATCAGATTACTTCTTTCCTTCTTGAAGCACGGCTTCGTCTATTGTATATATCTCTGCTTATTTTCCCCAAATTATTCAAAACTTTATTTATTTGATTGCTTTCATACCGGCCGGGACAAAACAAATCTCGTGGGAATCCCGCATATAGAACACACATACATATAACTTCAACATTTCACCTATAAATTTCCTACTTAAATTGCAACTTTCAAAATTGATTCGAAGCCATTGACAGCGCGTGCTGTGCCCCTATGAACAGAGGGCACCCCTCTTAAAAAAATAGAGAGGACTTTTCTCAATTTGAAGAGCATATGGGTCTCATAGTGGTAGGAGGAGATACTGATATCTCAGCTCACCATCTAGGCTTCTATGTTTAAAAATGTAAATGCCAATTATATACATATAGCGGTCAATTTAGTGACTGGATCATAGATGCTTAATTTTATGGTAATATGGTAAGTATGTGGCGAATTCTTTTGTTATCGTTCGGCTATTGTCATTTTTTGAATTGCTTGCTTATATATGGGAGGTCTTTGAAAAAAACGTTCATTTATCTAGAATAATAAATCGTGTTTAATTAAATTTTAAGGGCAACCAACTTAAAACGGTTTTCAAAAATAGCGAAAGAAATTTATTTACCTAGATAGGCTGGATAATTTAAAAGTGTTGTATATCATTTTGTCATGAAAATTCCTGGTAATGTGAAATTAAGCGTTTCCTTGATTAGACTACATATTGAAATATTTTTTTTAATATTTTGGACAATATGGCGAATGAGCTGTCATTATAAAATTCTCAAGTTATAAAGTTCAATTTATGATTTGAGGTTACGTTCAAAAAAAATGCCCAATTTTCTAACGATGCACAATTAATGAAAGCATCAAATACAATTGAGTAGTTTCTTAAAATTTTTTAAAACTCAATTCGACATTACATTTATTATTTTAGGTCTAATTTAAAAGAACAACAAAATGATTGCATGCAACATAGCATTTTGAACGCAACCCTTTTCTCCTTAAAGACGAGATACAGAAGAGTAATAGCGATTTCCACTGGCTGCACTTTTCGGCATTCAGTGTATCTCCATCCACCTCTGATACCTTCAGTAATAAAGGAAGAAAATACACTCAGTGCTAAAGAGTGCAACCAGTGGAAATCGCTATAAATTTAATGAATTGGACGTTTAAATCGAGCTTAAAAATAACGACGATGGTAGGCAATTGTGCCCAAAAATGTAATTCAATTTTCTGTAATCGTATTTGAATAAGACACACAATGAAGCTAGAATTAATGTCAAGGAATTGTAAACAAATTAACAACAATAACCAACAAGGCTTGTATAGATTGCGAACTCCTCTCTCTAATCTTCTTGCTTTTGCAATCTATTCGGTTTTGACATTCGACATTTGACATTATTGACATTGACAGAAAACAGAAGAAGAGGCAAAAAAAAGTGAAAACACAAAACCGCACGTCAAACGGTTCAATGTCAACAAGAGCGTCACGGGCGCGCGGCAACGTTCTGTTTTTTCGGTCATCGGATCCGATTGTACGTGAATATTATGTGAAATAGAATTCTTCGTGAATTATCCTGAACATAATTGAGGAGGCCAACGGACGGCCTGACCGTATGTCTATGGTAGGTGGCAAGAGCCCTCCTGTGGGTCGCGTAACTCGTTCACCAAGAAAGGGGCTATCCAGGAAGGCAGGTAGGCGCAGTGACTATAACATTGCTTCCTGCATGACGAGACTGCAGCTCTAATCTGCTACTGGTGAAGCCCTTTTAACACTCTGACAACTCGCTTCATGGTGTTTATTAGTTTAGATTTAGTATATCACTCACATAATAGGTGTTTAATGAACAGTTGGTATGTAGATATTCTTTTTTCAATTAAAAGATTCATTTAGGTACTAAACATTTTTCAATGTTGCATCTTTTATGTAGACTTTTATACAGATCCCAAGATATAATTGATGGAGCAAAGATTCAGAAGTAATACATTTTCAAACATTACATTACCTGCGGAAGTTTTCTTTTAAAAGGAATGCACTTTATGCTTTTTCATTTAGATATAAAATGTTCCAGTTAAACGTACATACATAGGTATTTAGGAGGGTTTTAACACAGAAAAAAACTATTTCATTTGTTTAAACCCAACAATGAATTAATAGTATTTCAAATACATTATAATCGTTTTATGTGAATTTTTCCGTCTCAATAGCCAAATATAGAGTTCAATTTTTCAGGGATTATCCGTGCGTTGTAAATTAAGTCTTATCAATTTTATGTGAATTAATTCTAATTATGTGGCGAAAGAAAATCGAAAAAAAGAGACTTGTATTCATAAAAATTAGTATATTCCTATGGATACTTCCTGCTCCGAAAAGAAGAAAAAGTAAATACAGTTGAAACGGCGAATCATGCCCCGTTTAATAAATACCTGCGTTAGAGAGAGAGAGAGAGAGAGGAGGAGAGAAAGAAAGAGATAGAAAATATTTTACTTACTCTGAAATTAACAAGACATTTGACATTTGAAACTTTAAACATGTACCCATTTTATAAAACATGTTTATCTTTTTTTTACTGTGATCAAAAAAAAAAAGAAAAAATAATCTTTGATAGAAGGAAAAAGCAAAAGAAAAGGTAGCCAAATAAAGAATTTTTACAACCAAGTTAATCGATATAGAACTTCTGTTTATAGCGTTGTTTTTTTTCTAGTAAATTAATTTTTTTCAACGACGCATTGCGTGACTCCAAAAGCAATACTTTATGCACTGTCGTTTTCTTTATTAGATAAGCAATAAAGAAAGATAGCGCAACGAATGCTTTTACTAATTTCACATACTGATGACGTACGGTTAATCTTTGCAAATGCAAGCCATATATGTTTTTTGAATGTTGTCCGTTACGTTATCACTTGGAAAACCTATCTCAGGTCTTCTATTTTTCAGCTATGTTTGTTACACATGTACAAGGTGATTCCATACATTGCCATAAATATCGTTTAGCGGCGTAAATGTCAATGATGATTAATGAAAACTATACTAATTGGTATAAAAATTCGGAACATATAACTCAATTTGTCAAACTCAAGAAACAGTAAAATTTCCTATAGAATATTTTATTAAACAGAGGCATGATGATTGTTATAACAACTCGAGATTACAATGTAAACAAACTTCTACATACCTCGTAAATGAACTCCAAATCAATAATCGAAAAAAAGTAATAACCTATCGATAACGTGTCCCACTCCATTGCTGTCAAGGTTCCTTTAATGACATGGTTATTTACTCTTTTTTAAAGAACTAAATTATCAAATTTTAAAGTCTTATGAAAAAAAAAACTTTTTTACTCAACCTTTGAAACACATTTGAATTCTTACAAATGAAAGAAAAAATTGAAGTGAAACTGCAGTTCAATCATGTAGTAAGTGGCTATTGATGCCAATCTACTACCTACCACCAATGAAGTTTAAAGTTCGACCTGGTGCAGCCAAGGTGATTAATATATACATCACCTTGTTCAATTCAGACCTATACATTGAAATTTTGAGCAAGCTTTATCGAGCGTTAAGAGAAAATCGTTGTTCAGGAAATGATTACTTTCCTTCACCATAAGGCACGGCCTTTTGGCCTCAACATATAAAGAGTGTTTCACGAATATGGGCGTATAGTTGTATATTGAAAACTGTAATTACAAACTGTTTGAAAAATGTTACATATGTACACACCTTGACATGATCTAACGATTAAAAATATTTTGAAAATGGCGAAACTAGCAATTATACCGAAACAAGCTGTCAATTAGCTTATTTTAAATTGAACATCCTGTACATTATTTCAATTTTCAGTTCTACAAACATTTTCAGTATTTTGTATGTACGAATATACTTAAATTTAGTGTTTATCCAGATATTTCGAATTTTCTATCAAAAAGGCAGTAAAATAGTTGCCAATATTTCGCGAATGGCAGTGAATTTTGCACCGTTATACAAAATGTTTTACTTTTTAATAAACAAATAAAATCAGGCTCCCTCCTACAGGGTGTTCACAAAGCATATATAAAACTCTCATTCAAAAATTTGGAACAGCCTTTCATTTTTTAAATAGTAATCCCCTATTTTTCAAACATATGTATGTAACATTTAATACGAAAAATTAATTAATATAAATAAAACTATTTTCTATGGAATTATCGATCGATATGTATTAACCTAATTGTTTTCATTTTCATTCAAAAAACCCCTTCATAATCAATTGTTTTATTATAAACGACTTCTAAAATTATTAAGTTGGCTATACTGGCCCAAAAACAATTCAGTAGCCATGTTGAAAATGTCATTTCACTATTAACATAATCGGTAATTCGGTTTTCCTGCAATTCGAGTACTAAATGTATCGCACGTTCTGGTTAATATTTAGTTGCATTCACCATAAATAATAAACAAATTGAGATAATCTTCGTTTGTGTAATTTACGTGTGTCGCTATTATTTTCATATTTAAATGACATTTTCAACGTGCCTACTTGATTGTAAGTCGTTTATAATAAAACAATTGAATATGAAGTATTGAAAGGTATTTTTTTAGTAAAACCGAAGCAGATGATAGGTTTCGATATGGACAATTGAATGGAAAGTGGCACAGGTGGTTGCCATTGAAAAACGAAAGGTTTTTACAATTTTCGAATAATTACTTTATGCATTTTTTCTGAATACCTTGTGTAAAAGAGGACTCACATTTGCGAAATATTAGCAACTGCTTTACGGTCTGTTTTGATTCAAAATTTGAAATATCCCGATAAACGCTAAATTTAACTATACATACAAAATGTCCTATAAAACTGAATATTGAAATAACATACAGAGTGTTTCATTTAAAATATGCGAATTAGCATCTACTTCCCGTAGTAGCGCCATTTTNTTTTTTATTTAAAATACCTAAGTTGTTATTATTTCGTAGAAGAGACAGAGTTGTATTATTCAAAATAATTTAGACAGATAGGAATATAAACCGCTTTTCCAAGTTATCAAATTTTCGAAACGTTTTCCGTAAACGTCTTATGTACCATTGATCTGTATTGTTATGAAATGACCCATACTTGACTTAGCTACGTTCATAACATATTACTATCGTAAACGTATTAACTATTAACTGTTGGTTTCAAATAAATACAATTAATTATTATGTTTTGTGACATTGAAGTCACCCAAACATTTTTAATTCATTTATTATTCTAAATTAAGGGGTTCCTGGTCAAAAAAGATACCAAATAAAAACTATTGTTGCGCGTTATATCAACTTCTATAAACGGTTTTATACGTGAGTATTGACTCTTTTTCGTAATTCTGCCTTCAACGCTTTATCGTATATTCGTAGGTAATTTATTTTTCATTATTAATGTTTTTGTTGTTTATTTAAGGCCAGCATGCAATTGTAACGTCATCGGATCTTCCATCCAGACTGCAGGCCCTAACCACAAAAGACCAAAGTTCCACATCGAATTCCGGAGAACCCCAGCCCGGATCTAGTTCGTCGAAGAGTTGAATGTGATGAGGAAAATCTCAAAAGAAAAATGGTGGCTTTAATGTTTCAGCGAAAGCGCTTTTAGATGAAAATACTCCTCGAAATTGTGTAGTATGTGTTACTGACGCAATCTAGTATCTGAATGTTGTTCATTTTGACATACCTATTTACAGTTGTTCTGTAGAACAATTCAGTTTTTAAGAATCTCGATATATGTACAGCTTTAAAATATGTATGTATAGACGTTGTCAAACAAAGTGGCATTCACATCATCAATAACGAAATCGACATGACCGTAATGACTACGTTTCTGTCATAAACTATAAGTATAAGTCAATTAACTGGTTTGACAATTCGCCCAAGTATTCGAATGACTTATAATAAGAATATGAATATAATATTAATTATCATATAATAGTTTATGCTCAATAAAAACGTACCAATGATAAAAAATATTGGTAAAAATACTACAAGTGATGTTGCTTTTAATACGATCGATTACAAATGTTATAAACAATGATTAGTTGGAAAATGTCTAAATCTCTGACACCGTTAGGATCTCCAACTTGTTTTATAGAAGAGACTCGTTTAACACTCACCCACGGATATAGTTTAACAGGGGGTTTTCTAGGAAGATAAATGTTTACTGTAGAAAATATTACAACAAAAACGTTAAGATATGAAATAATGTAGACAAAAATCAAACATAAACATACTTACTCGCTATGATTTGTGTTGTCGCAAAAATAGCTCTCGCTCTTACTACACCATTGGTCAAAAGTGATCACACGATACAGCGTATATATGGTTGCGTAATATTAAGAATGTTTGTTACAGATGTTATATATTAATTTGGAGCATTAAAACTTATTATTCAAACTTTTTATCAGAAATTGTCAATAAAAAGCTGTTTTTCTGATCTGATTAAAATTATTTTTAAATTTATGGTGGATTTAAATTTATTATTATATCAAAATGACCATAAGTAAACCTTATTCATAATTGAAAAATGTCAAGCAATGTCTTAAGAATTGACAAGTAATGTTAGATCTATGTTTTCTTCTATAAATTCTAATTAATAAAATTAATTGGACTGAATTCTTAATGACAATAGATTTTTCAGTGTATCAAATATTTATTGGAGAATCTGACAACAGCGTAACTGAACACGTCACGTCTGAACGATGACGTGAATGTCACTACATTTGAGAGATCTGTAGGTATGTGGTGTAGATTGTGAATGTTATTGTAGATGGGCACAAAATGTGGGCTTCAGAAGCGCATTTTATCGGCATGTTGTTTTTTGGTAAAATTGGAAACTAGGCACTGGAAAATGCTGTTAATTAAACTCAAATTTAAGCGCTGAAATGGAATGCCCTGCTTAATAGTTGTATCTATTTGATTTTTTTGTTGGAAACCTAATTGTTTAATGGAAATATATCATTAACATATGTCTTTTTTTGTCAATGACGAATAGAATTCTATAAATCTTCAATGACATAGTAATTACTAGAAACGGAGAGCTTTGTATTGTTGCTGGCTAAGTTTGCATTTATTGTAGCGCAATGTTAATGTATTGTAACATTCTTTTACTAAAAAAGAAAAATAATCTTTATACCGTAAATATTGAATAGACTCATTATTTTCTTTTTAAATGTGATAAACCTCGTTATTATACATATACTATATTCAATGTAAATAATTCATATTAAACATTAATATTTCGTTTAAGTACCAATTGCCGGTTCTCTTTGTAACAGTATTGCAAAAAAGAAGTATTTATTTAATAATATATTGGACCTAGTAATTGTTAAAATTATCAACGACATGATTTGTGATATTAATTTTATTTTGTTACGTCATGTATATGTTGTTTAACTTGCATTTTTTGCATCCTAGTTGAAAAAATTCCCAGTTAACAATTTGCCATCCACGATTGTTTAAAATCAATACAATTATGGAGCTTAAAGAGGAAGAATCTTTTTAATATTAAATTTACGTTCTTGTGAGCACCCTTTTTGTTGAATTGCCAGTGGAACAACAGTAAAACTACATAGGCAATATTTTTGCTCTTGTGTCTGGTTTCCTGATTTAATCAAATTTTTTTCAATAGTGGGTTGGTCTATAAAAAAAAACTGTGAAAGAACGTAAATTTTACGCTTTTTATATGTAGTTTTTGCACGTTCAATTTTGCAGGAATTATATAAAATAAAATTATTTTATTTGTATGTATGGAAAACCGCATTTTATTCTAACTGATCAATATAGTTTTCTATTGTGAGTAGTTTAGTGAAAGTTCAGTAAATATTTTTGTTTTATTGTTTTCTTAGTGTAAATTTTTGTTTTTTCTCCAAATAAAATGTCACGGCACTGTATTATAATGTATGCCATCAATTAGAAAAATTTCTCGTTTAAATAGTTTTGCCTGATATACCATCGTAATATCTTCATTATATATAAAAGTATATTAATACGTATTAAAAAGGCAGTTTTTGTATTCAATTATATAGTAGTAGAGGCTCAAGTTGTCAAAACAATAGAAACTTTAGATTATTATTGTCAATATAAACAATTTGTATCAATTTCGCAATAAAATGAATGTTAAAAAATTAAGAAAAAAAATTTCCTTTAAACTTTTTATTGATTTTTCAAAAAGAAAATTATGTACCTAGTAGTTTTTTCTACACTCTTAATAACTATATATTACAATTCTTAAAAAATAAACGAAATAATTTAATCGTGCCGAATAGAAGCCCGTTATAAAAAGACAAAAATCACTCCTCTTCAAAGCCAAATTATTTACATGCAAAACGACCAATGTCTACTTATTTACATATTATATGTTGGTTTTACTTCCTTCTGCTATGGAAAATATGACACTTTCGTGATTTTTACCAAAAATTTCTTCGTAGATTTTAGAATTATAACAAAGCGTCCAATGCATGAATCACTCCATTTGTGGCGGGGATATTTGGAGATGCCAAATGTTGGTTGTTTATTTTTGTTTTACCTGAAAATGCAAAACACATAAGTATATATAAGATATTAAAAAGTTTGAGAGACACTTAAACAAGTTTCATTTGCAATATAGAGAAACTCAAATTTTAAAAGGAGTAATATATATCTGTGACTTCCTGATGAAAAATCAATTACCGCTCAATAAAATTAGAAGCAATTATTTACAATTTCAAAAGGATGCAGTCTGCGCTTATTTTCATAATCGTTAAGATCAAAGCGAAGAAAGTTCTCATTTACAAACCATGAAGCAGTGCCTAACATCGATATATCATTAACCGTAATGGTATAATCCTTTCTCCATTTGGAATTGTTTTTTCTACCGGATTTACTCTCTCGAATAATTTGTTAAGGTATTCGCTTCGTCACAACAACAAGCAAATATCTATAATTGTCGTCACTTACAATTAGAGATGAAAAAAAGTAAGCATAAGTGTCAGTGTTCTAAGTGAGTTTAAGAAAGTAAAAGTCCAAACAGAGCTAACAGGACATGCAATCAAATCATTATTTTATTGATTCTGGAAATGGCAACAAACTCATGCAGCCAACGAGGATTATTGCTCTCATTCTTATTTGAATGACCCTCGTACATCGATTTAAACATGAATTTTTCAACTTTCAGCGAGTACTGCTATTTTTTATTATCGCGGCTCTTTAGTTAGCGTGGTAGATTGAACCACAAAAACACTAATAACGCAATAAAATCGTAAAACCCCAAATAGAATGTACACTGAGTGTTCTATAGATATACTTTTAAAATAAAAATATGATTAGTATACAAAATCGCTTATTCTATTAGCAACAGTTGTTACCACAAGCGTGATTTTATTATAATTATGTAAGAAAAATACAAAAAAATGCGATATGAAATGCCAAAAGAAAAATGAATTTTCTCGAAATCAACACATAATTTTGCATAGAAGCCCTGTTTACATTGTGGCACAAGAAAGTTTCTACAAAGTCAAATCTACCTTGAATGACAAACAAACAAACAAACAACTATTAGATGCCACGCCGAACGATGGTGAACCGTTCAGAATGTGAAAGTTAAGCAAGGTTCAATGTCGACAGCAGATGGCCGATCCCATCTTCTTTCCGCGATAATCTTCATCTCGATTTTGCGTGAAGAAAGTGAAATTCATTCGGTTCAAAGAAGATTTAAATACGAGTTATGTAAAATCGCACACTATACGATCGTTTGGGTGTGTTCCTGTTTGGCTTGAAGCAATTTCTATATGAAGAAAAAACTGTTTTTTTAAAAGAAAGTTCTACTCACCGGACTGTTTGCTTATTGTAATTTGGTTGTCTTTTTGCAAAGTATCCTTCACTTGATAGTATCGCATTCCGTTAGTGTACAAAGCACCCTGAATCACATGCCTCAGGACCAGTTCTTTTGCTAAAGCTGGATCCGTGACGGTTTTCGTTAAATCTTCGGGACTCAAACCAACAAATGCTTTGTCAGTAGGTGCGAATAAAGTAAGAGATTTCGGTCCTGAAAAATGTATTTTAATTTAGTTGTAACTCTGGACATTTGTAAATAAACTCACCCTGAAGAGTATCTGCCAATCCAGAAGCAAAGACTGCTCTCAAAAATGACGTGAATCGCCTCTCTCTATCAGCTTGCATGGTCTGGATCAAGTCACCCACAGGAAGTGGAAACATAACTCTGTCGATTGCATGAGCAATTCCTTGAGGAATTTCAATATCGTGGTGGTCTTCAGTAATTCGAGCTCCATTAATTGTGGTGACCTATTAAAATAATAATGCTTCTCAGTATAATCCCTCCTCATTATTTCTCTCGCTTACTTTAATATTATTCCATTCGTTGTCGTGCATATCGTACTGATTTACCCTCAATTGAGTCCCGGCCAAGGACACTCCGGTCATTTCATCTTGAAGACTGGAAATTTGAAACGCCCCCGGTATGACATGATGCAAAAGCAACTGTAATAGATTTCTATTAGGTAAAAATGTTATTTTAATGAGACCCTACGTACTCCGCTGAGCAGCCTCGGATTTTCTTTAAACTTTTCTTCTGCTCTATCAGGTCCTCCTAATTGAACCAGCAATGTTCTAAAGGCTTTGTCAGTGGGAGCAAAGATCGTGTAAGGTCCAGTGTCGTTCAGCACGGAATCAAGTCCAGATTGTTTAAGAAATCGTGCCATAGCATACAATCCTATATTAAAATGTTAGTTCGATTTTTTCAGTCATTACCATTCAGTCAGTAATTACCACGTGATTTCAGGACAGTTGTTAAGTCTGGCAACGGTTCTTGATCGACATTTGGCTTAGAATTGGCCTTAACAACGTATTCACTCAGTTTTTCTGTGGAAATTTCAGGAAGTGCAGTAGTAGCAATCGGTCCAGAAGAAATGGTGTTTCTAGAGCTACTTGAAATCGAAGAAGCTTGTCTCGATTGATCTCCAATCGTATAAGCCTAAAAAATTACCAATTTAAATGTGAAATTTATCAATTGAAGTTTAAGTTCTGACCTTGCTAAAATCATCAACAATTGAATTGGGTGTGGTACTTAAACTTGGTATAGAGTAAATATTAGTACTACTGCTCGGCAATGGGCTACTCAAGAAATGACTGCCAATGTTGGTACTTAAGACGGGAAATGAAGATGGCTCGTCAGTATTAAAAGTTTGCGCTGTTGATCGTACACTTAAGTCATCGTTGGTTGCAAATGAGTTCGGAGTTACTGCAAACAATGAATTAAAAGATCAAAATTTTTATTACTTGACAATTTTGGAAAAATATTAACCGGTAACTGAAAGTGGTTTTGGGGTAGTTTGAAGTTCGGTCGTTGATCGAGCTGTAGTGGAAGAAACTCGACTAATTTTCGACCTAACGGTGGTAGTTGAAGGCAATTTAAGTTCACCCGCTTTGATTTTCCGCAATATCGAGTCCAAGTCGACGTCGGGTTTCTCTTTGTCATTACCCTTGATCCCTTGTACTTTTAATGAACCGTCACTTTGTTCTTCCAACAAGACAAAAGTCACCTTCTTTTGACTGGGAATGGTTGGCGCTTTAACATTTTCTAAACTACCGCTTGCACCTGCAATTCACTGTAATTAATTCGAATCTTTTAGAAGAATTATATACCATCCACCTGGTTTTAAGAGTTCGAAATCAGCTCCAGGTGGCACAACGTTTTTGGTCAGTTCATCAAATACTGCTTTGGGTGGTTTAATTGTTGTTGTTTTAGCCAAAATTAATTTCTCTAAAAAAGAAATATTGCCAATCGTTTTAAGACAGAAAATTTGGATTGCCTTCTACCTAAATCACTGCCAGGTTCAAGAGCTACTCCGCCAGAAATTGATTTTGGATCGCTCGTTTTGATTACTTCGACTTTCTGGCCATTGGGTAATGTAATTTCTTGAGTCTTGTAGGGGAAAGCTGCCGAACTGGAACTGGTCTTGAATATTTCAGCTTTTTGACCTATTTTTCGAATAAATTAATTGGAAAATTAATTAATTAATTAATTAATTAAAATTAATTGGAAAATGCAAAATGTCACGTAATGTATTACCATCAGGAAGGGTAATTTCTTCTCCAGGACCGGTGAAATCATTATTGCTTTTATTACTTTTTATTACTTGAATTTTTTGGCCACTGGGCAAGGTGATTTCATCTCCTTTACCTACCGGCTTCGTTGACCTACACGTAAATGAAATAATATGTTTTAACATTGTTTCGATAATTATCCTAAAATTACCTGGATAGCAAATTAGGATCAGCACGAATCGCAATTACTTTATCTCCATTAGGTAAAGTGATTTCCTCTTCTTTTCCATCCGGGATGAATTTTGGATCCACATCCTCAATCAGTTGTACTCTTTTACCATTGGCCAAAGACACTTCCCTCGATGACAGATTTTTGGGTAACTCATCTTGGGACGAAGAACTAATTGCCGCCCTCAATTGAGCCAGAAGATCATCTTTATTGATTTGCTGGTTCTTGTATTGCTTCTTCAAATTGTCCAAATCATCTAGCGATTGTATGGATTTAATCTGAAAAGAGTTAGTCTGCCAATGATAATTGAAATTTCCTCGTTTTCCAAATAATACCCGTGAAGCTTGCGGTACCGTGCTTGGCAAAATAGTTGGGAGAAATGACGATTTTAGGTTTGATTTCCTTATTGAACCTTTTGTTGTTGTTGGTGTTGGAGTTGTAGTTGTGGTTGTTGTAGTGGTGGTCGTCGTCGTTGGATGTTCCAAATAATATTGTTTCAAAGCCTTTTCAAACAAGGGCGCTTCTTCAGGATATATGAATCTACAAGGCAGAACAATGATATGCCGATTGTGTTAGACGAGCCAATTTCCCTTACCTGGGTGAAGACGATGGATATCTAAAGTTTTCACCATCACCTGTAGGTTTGGCTAAATTTTGATACAACTTTTTCCTTTGATCTTTTTGTGACTCCAGAAATATTTTGTGTTCTTCTTGAGCTTTGTTTAAAGCTTTTTCGTACTGTTTTTGAATGAACTGATTGTGTTTTTCAATAATTGCCTTCTTATCTTGCAGCTCCTAATCATACATTTTTACTACATTCAAATTTATTAAAAAAACTTACTTTAATTCTCTGTTTATGCTTTTCCGGATCTAATTGTTTGATTTGTTCATTAATGGCTTCAATGGGACTCACAGTGGGTCGAGTATTGATGTATTGAGGCCGGGGTGTGACCACTTGGTTCGGTTGAAAATTTGTTTGGGTGTGGTGTTGAAGGACTTGCTGAAGATGTATATTTTATTGCTAATATTTCGGAACATCTATTATAGGATTTACCCTAGAAGGCGTTCCAATGCTTGGTGGAATTGATGGAAAAACAATGGAATTCTTTTGAGGCACTGCATTCAATTGAGGAAGAAAATTTGGAATTCCAAAATTCGATGTTGGAGCGATACTTGATAACTGAGCTTGTCCGGGAGCAATAAATTGTTGTTGAGTATTTGTTGGAGACACCGAGGGTTGAATGTTTTGGTTAATCGATTGTGGAAATACAGTGGGATTTGCTTGTGGCTGTACAGAAAATTCATTTTTATGAATAGTTTTATTTTTAAACACTCAAGATTCTTACAAGTTGATTGGCGTGATTTTGATATTGCTGCTGTTGCTGCTGTATTTGATTTCCGAAGAAACCACTTTGAGCCAACAGTTTATGGTGTCTTTGAATAAAAAGTTGAGGCTGCGGAATCCCATTGTTTCCCCTTTGAGGTATTCCGAACCTATGCTGATGCTGTTGAATGTCACTTAAAATTTGACCCTGCTGTTGGGGCGAAAGTTGAGGCACATTTCGTTCCGATTGCGAAGGGAACTGTGAATAAATTGTAGATGGTACAGATTTCTGACATAGTTTCGCGAAGCTTATATTTTGATGTTTATTGGGCAAGAATTGAATATGTAACTTAAACCATGACAATAAATAATCTCGAGACAACATTTAATTTTTGAACCTAAATGTGCATCTCCATGCGAAGAAGTGAGTGGCATCCATGGGCCTGCGGGCAGGTGAAAGTCGAGAAACGGATAATTGCAGGTAGCAGGACGGTTTTTTCTTTTCGGATCATGCCGCTTCGCGATGATGAAACCGCATATTTAATTATATGTATTTGTAAATGTAATTTTACTGTAGTTATCTCCCATTTTTAAATAATTAATCTCAAAAAATCGAGTCAATTAAAGCAATAAAAATGCTGAACGTGACTTGTTTTTAAAAATGCAATTCAGATTTTTATTGTTCGGGTCAGCCTATTGCAATCACTTGTATCATTAGGATAAGGATGTTGAAAACAGTTCACGTTTATAATAAAATTTAAGGGGTCATCCCTTTTACCTTTACAACACTAGCGCTTTTATGACTTTTTAAAAGTGTTAAAAGCCTTATTACATAACCGAATTAAGTCCTTTGGAGGGTCAAATCATAATCTAGGAATTAACCTATAGATTATTAGGTTGGGAAAGTGAAACTTATACTAAAGTTTGTAGTTTCATTTATCATTTTTACACCAAAATCATTATATTTTCGTGCAGATCGGACAGTCGGTTTTCATAGCCGTTGAATAAAAGCTTTTTATTTTTGAATGTAGCCGGTATTTGTTGACAAGGTGTCTGCGGATTGGGATAAAAGATAACAAAATCACTTTTTTTTTCAAAATACTTTCTGAGATTAGAAATAAATTCAATGGGATTTACTAAGATGTATTTGAATTCTCGTTATAATTATTTACGGAAACAATTTTCTTAAATAAAATTTTTTATTAACATATGCAATATAATCAGTTTTACCCTTTAGGTAATATCAGTAGGTTTTTAGTTATTTCAAACACTCTGTACATATTTTTGAAAATGCAACTACGTTCTCAATTTCAAGATTTTCTTAATCGAAAAAGAAAAAATGACAGATATATGTATAGGGTGAGTCTTAAATCATCATCAGCTATACAGTTACCCCAATTCAACGATATCGATATATAATTTTACGATGAGAAATGATTTGAACAGTCCTCGTAAATTTTCAATGCAATTCACCAACCTTTAATTTGGTCACGGACATATAATAGTTGAGCTTTCCTATAATGGTTGATGAATGAAAAAGTGAGGCACAACAAATAAAGCACAACTTTTGTAATAGAGAGGTAATGCTTGAGTAATTATGTGTCTCATTAATCGGCTAATGATTGCGTTTCTCACATTTACCTGGGTTTTTCTCATATTTCTAAACAACAACCGATTTTATTTATATTCGTTTCTTTATCGAATGCAACTTTACGGGGACGAAATAATTATATGGAAAAATACATTGCTACACCAAAGATGTGTGTGTGTGAGAAATTTATCTCGTTGCAATTTCCTAGGAGATTATCTGCTATTTGTGTTTGTAATTTCTGCCTTTATTCAATTGTAATACGGTTTTTTCTCGTTTCAATAACATAGCATCTGTGTAATTTATAATTCATACCATAATATGCGACAATTGTCAATCAGATTTTTGCAATAAAAATAATATCTACTTGGAACAAATTAGCATTGATCAAGCTAAGTCAGCCCTAACAAATTACAATTGATTTGCTCTTTGAAGTAATGAAAAATAAAAAGTAAACTTCCTTCTTTAGCTTGCAATATACAAGGAACCCGGCACACTGGCTGAATTACTTTCAATCATTTTATATCAAAATATGTAACAACCACAGAAGTTCCTTCTCGAATCACGTATGAAAAGATACCGTAGGAAAAGAACCACAATTGAAAAATTACTTTTTAATGTACAAAGCTTGTTCAATGAATGATTAATAAATAAAACTAAAAATCAAAAATTAAAATTATGAAATTCCNTTTTATTCGCTTTAAAAGCTAAAAAATAGATCGTGAAACAAGTTGGGTTGCCTGTTTATCTCTAATCCGAAAACAAATAGAAACTATATTGTGATCATATAATATAATATTTTATTAGTTATCGTATCTAAAGGTTTACTTAATTCGAATAAAATAACTTTTATCATCGGTTACGGATGGTTGTTGTAGGTGCACTTAAAATTGACAGTTTTACTCAATATCAAACTTTGCCTTTCAAAATACATTTAACATAGATTTAGAAGTTACTGACTATCCATTTTAGTTGAACATTCCTGTATATTATGGTTATAAGGCGTTATAAATATATTTAAATATTTGTAGCTATCCGTTATCTTTTATACATCTAACTAAATCTATACAATGCATGTACGTGGATTTAACGAAGTGTAAAACATAATACCCGTAGCTCGGATCTCGACAATCATTATTTCCTCAAATGTAGATCGACTATTATAACACATTTCACCTCACCGTAAAAGATCTTTGTGTCAGTATTACACGTATCTACATATTTCATTTCTCATAAACACCAGTCTAGTGCTGTTTGCGTTCGGAAACAAGGGAAATATTTGAAAACCACTATGTATCATCATTATTATTTTCTCAGTTTCATCGATTTATTTATTCAAATGGACTGAATAGGTCCGTTCTTGGAAAGGAAATAATGACCTCTCAACATAGTGAAATTCCACCTACAATATGACGGATACTTTCTTATATGTATTTGTTTCGTACCCAAAATGTGCTTAAAACCTATTATTTTCGTTAGGATATCTGGGCAAACGAAATGCGTCACTAGAGCTACGTAATTTTTCGTGTGTTGGCGGAAATCGTAAGCGCAACGTAATGAAGGACGTCTATTGATGTATGGATCAGGACAGGACTTTGATTTAGTCTAATAAAAAATCGTCAATTTTTCTGGCAATGTTTTAGACAGGTTTTATAAAGCTGTCCTCTAGAAAATTAAATAAAATTAAAAACAAATTCGAATATTCGAAATGATACGTGTTTCTTTAGCCCGGACCTGTATTTACTTAAATCAATATTTACTCAGGTACGTGCGATGATAAAGCGGCAAAATTGTTTTAAAATTGATTGAGATAGCATTAAAGTATTGAGTAAGGTCGGTGTCGCATTTAAGCAAAATGTTTTACCGCCTCCTGATCACCAATCAGAGTACCAAAAACATTGGTGCTATCAAGAAATATCGGGTCAATTTAAAAACGCGACGACGCCATCGTAAGTGCACCTTTATTAATTTTTAAGTTTTAATCATTAAGATTTGTTCTAACATTTTATTGAACATTTTTCTTATCTATCAAGTACTAAAGATGCTGGCCGTGATGGAGGCAGGTTCACAGGCCGCAGGCCCGTCCACCAAAGGAACATCAGCCCCGCCCAATGATCCACCCGTTCAAGAATTTCTCACTTCGGGAAGGACGGGACGTCGCAATGCTTTACCCGATATTTTAGGTAAGAAGACAAAATTAATAATCTAAGCAGGCTTTTTCCTTTATTTATTTGTAAAAAATTGTAACACAATTGGTGGTATATTAAACGTTTATGGAGAATGGTTCGTAGGATTGTCCCGGGCTTTTAATAACTTAGGTAAACGGCTCTGTTCTATCAATTTAAATGATTTAGAACAATACTGCATTGTTGATTCTACCAAAAATTAGTACCTGGCAACTTTGTTATTTTAAATAGAAAGCTTTTTCCTTTATTTTTGAAATAGACGAGATGTCTGAACATTTTTTTGGTAATATATTCCTATATCTATCAGTTACAGTTTCCCAGATTATCAGTGATTTCTTAGTTTTTTGTTGCAATATGTTATTTTAATAAAAACCAAGGTTTTTTCTCATTTGAATTCGTAGAAAATTAAAATTTTTACAACAGTGTAATAAAGCTCAGTTTGCTCAGTTCCTACATAGACATTGGTGTTATCATACAAGTTAGTGTTATTCTTGATTGTTTTATAATTGACCAAATGTACATTTTTTAAAAAGAACATCTTGCATGGTTTTCATAAAGGCAAACGATTGCAGCAAAATAAGAAATCCCCGATTATCTCCAAAACCATTCTTAACAGACAGAGGAACTTCTTAAAAAAAGTATCCTGAAATTTATGTTTATTTCAAAAAAGAAAGAAAATATAGAGTTTTTTATTTAAAATACCTAAGTTGTTATTATTTCGTAGAAGAGACAGAGTTGTATTATTCAAAATAATTTAGACAGATAGGAATATAAACCGCTTTTCCAAGTTATCAAATTTTCGAAACGTTTTCCGTAAACGTCTTATGTACCATTGATCTGTATTGTTATGAAATGACCCATACTTGACTTAGCTACGTTCATAACATATTACTATCGTAAACGTATTAACTATTAACTGTTGGTTTCAAATAAATACAATTAATTATTATGTTTTGTGACATTGAAGTCACCCAAACATTTTTAATTCATTTATTATTCTAAATTAAGGGGTTCCTGGTCAAAAAAGATACCAAATAAAAACTATTGTTGCGCGTTATATCAACTTCTATAAACGGTTTTATACGTGAGTATTGACTCTTTTTCGTAATTCTGCCTTCAACGCTTTATCGTATATTCGTAGGTAATTTATTTTTCATTATTAATGTTTTTGTTGTTTATTTAAGGCCAGCATGCAATTGTAACGTCATCGGATCTTCCATCCAGACTGCAGGCCCTAACCACAAAAGACCAAAGTTCCACATCGAATTCCGGAGAACCCCAGCCCGGATCTAGTTCGTCGAAGAGTTGAATGTGATGAGGAAAATCTCAAAAGAAAAATGGTGGCTTTAATGTTTCAGCGAAAGCGCTTTTAGATGAAAATACTCCTCGAAATTGTGTAGTATGTGTTACTGACGCAATCTAGTATCTGAATGTTGTTCATTTTGACATACCTATTTACAGTTGTTCTGTAGAACAATTCAGTTTTTAAGAATCTCGATATATGTACAGCTTTAAAATATGTATGTATAGACGTTGTCAAACAAAGTGGCATTCACATCATCAATAACGAAATCGACATGACCGTAATGACTACGTTTCTGTCATAAACTATAAGTATAAGTCAATTAACTGGTTTGACAATTCGCCCAAGTATTCGAATGACTTATAATAAGAATATGAATATAATATTAATTATCATATAATAGTTTATGCTCAATAAAAACGTACCAATGATAAAAAATATTGGTAAAAATACTACAAGTGATGTTGCTTTTAATACGATCGATTACAAATGTTATAAACAATGATTAGTTGGAAAATGTCTAAATCTCTGACACCGTTAGGATCTCCAACTTGTTTTATAGAAGAGACTCGTTTAACACTCACCCACGGATATAGTTTAACAGGGGGTTTTCTAGGAAGATAAATGTTTACTGTAGAAAATATTACAACAAAAACGTTAAGATATGAAATAATGTAGACAAAAATCAAACATAAACATACTTACTCGCTATGATTTGTGTTGTCGCAAAAATAGCTCTCGCTCTTACTACACCATTGGTCAAAAGTGATCACACGATACAGCGTATATATGGTTGCGTAATATTAAGAATGTTTGTTACAGATGTTATATATTAATTTGGAGCATTAAAACTTATTATTCAAACTTTTTATCAGAAATTGTCAATAAAAAGCTGTTTTTCTGATCTGATTAAAATTATTTTTAAATTTATGGTGGATTTAAATTTATTATTATATCAAAATGACCATAAGTAAACCTTATTCATAATTGAAAAATGTCAAGCAATGTCTTAAGAATTGACAAGTAATGTTAGATCTATGTTTTCTTCTATAAATTCTAATTAATAAAATTAATTGGACTGAATTCTTAATGACAATAGATTTTTCAGTGTATCAAATATTTATTGGAGAATCTGACAACAGCGTAACTGAACACGTCACGTCTGAACGATGACGTGAATGTCACTACATTTGAGAGATCTGTAGGTATGTGGTGTAGATTGTGAATGTTATTGTAGATGGGCACAAAATGTGGGCTTCAGAAGCGCATTTTATCGGCATGTTGTTTTTTGGTAAAATTGGAAACTAGGCACTGGAAAATGCTGTTAATTAAACTCAAATTTAAGCGCTGAAATGGAATGCCCTGCTTAATAGTTGTATCTATTTGATTTTTTTGTTGGAAACCTAATTGTTTAATGGAAATATATCATTAACATATGTCTTTTTTTGTCAATGACGAATAGAATTCTATAAATCTTCAATGACATAGTAATTACTAGAAACGGAGAGCTTTGTATTGTTGCTGGCTAAGTTTGCATTTATTGTAGCGCAATGTTAATGTATTGTAACATTCTTTTACTAAAAAAGAAAAATAATCTTTATACCGTAAATATTGAATAGACTCATTATTTTCTTTTTAAATGTGATAAACCTCGTTATTATACATATACTATATTCAATGTAAATAATTCATATTAAACATTAATATTTCGTTTAAGTACCAATTGCCGGTTCTCTTTGTAACAGTATTGCAAAAAAGAAGTATTTATTTAATAATATATTGGACCTAGTAATTGTTAAAAATTATCAACGACATNGAGCTTAAAGAGGAAGAATCTTTTTAATATTAAATTTACGTTCTTGTGAGCACCCTTTTTGTTGAATTGCCAGTGGAACAACAGTAAAACTACATAGGCAATATTTTTGCTCTTGTGTCTGGTTTCCTGATTTAATCAAATTTTTTTCAATAGTGGGTTGGTCTATAAAAAAAAACTGTGAAAGAACGTAAATTTTACGCTTTTTATATGTAGTTTTTGCACGTTCAATTTTGCAGGAATTATATAAAATAAAATTATTTTATTTGTATGTATGGAAAACCGCATTTTATTCTAACTGATCAATATAGTTTTCTATTGTGAGTAGTTTAGTGAAAGTTCAGTAAATATTTTTGTTTTATTGTTTTCTTAGTGTAAATTTTTGTTTTTTCTCCAAATAAAATGTCACGGCACTGTATTATAATGTATGCCATCAATTAGAAAAATTTCTCGTTTAAATAGTTTTGCCTGATATACCATCGTAATATCTTCATTATATATAAAAGTATATTAATACGTATTAAAAAGGCAGTTTTTGTATTCAATTATATAGTAGTAGAGGCTCAAGTTGTCAAAACAATAGAAACTTTAGATTATTATTGTCAATATAAACAATTTGTATCAATTTCGCAATAAAATGAATGTTAAAAAATTAAGAAAAAAAATTTCCTTTAAACTTTTTATTGATTTTTCAAAAAGAAAATTATGTACCTAGTAGTTTTTTCTACACTCTTAATAACTATATATTACAATTCTTAAAAAATAAACGAAATAATTTAATCGTGCCGAATAGAAGCCCGTTATAAAAAGACAAAAATCACTCCTCTTCAAAGCCAAATTATTTACATGCAAAACGACCAATGTCTACTTATTTACATATTATATGTTGGTTTTACTTCCTTCTGCTATGGAAAATATGACACTTTCGTGATTTTTACCAAAAATTTCTTCGTAGATTTTAGAATTATAACAAAGCGTCCAATGCATGAATCACTCCATTTGTGGCGGGGATATTTGGAGATGCCAAATGTTGGTTGTTTATTTTTGTTTTACCTGAAAATGCAAAACACATAAGTATATATAAGATATTAAAAAGTTTGAGAGACACTTAAACAAGTTTCATTTGCAATATAGAGAAACTCAAATTTTAAAAGGAGTAATATATATCTGTGACTTCCTGATGAAAAATCAATTACCGCTCAATAAAATTAGAAGCAATTATTTACAATTTCAAAAGGATGCAGTCTGCGCTTATTTTCATAATCGTTAAGATCAAAGCGAAGAAAGTTCTCATTTACAAACCATGAAGCAGTGCCTAACATCGATATATCATTAACCGTAATGGTATAATCCTTTCTCCATTTGGAATTGTTTTTTCTACCGGATTTACTCTCTCGAATAATTTGTTAAGGTATTCGCTTCGTCACAACAACAAGCAAATATCTATAATTGTCGTCACTTACAATTAGAGATGAAAAAAAGTAAGCATAAGTGTCAGTGTTCTAAGTGAGTTTAAGAAAGTAAAAGTCCAAACAGAGCTAACAGGACATGCAATCAAATCATTATTTTATTGATTCTGGAAATGGCAACAAACTCATGCAGCCAACGAGGATTATTGCTCTCATTCTTATTTGAATGACCCTCGTACATCGATTTAAACATGAATTTTTCAACTTTCAGCGAGTACTGCTATTTTTTATTATCGCGGCTCTTTAGTTAGCGTGGTAGATTGAACCACAAAAACACTAATAACGCAATAAAATCGTAAAACCCCAAATAGAATGTACACTGAGTGTTCTATAGATATACTTTTAAAATAAAAATATGATTAGTATACAAAATCGCTTATTCTATTAGCAACAGTTGTTACCACAAGCGTGATTTTATTATAATTATGTAAGAAAAATACAAAAAATGCGATATGAAATGCCAAAAGAAAAATGAATTTTCTCGAAATCAACACATAATTTTGCATAGAAGCCCTGTTTACATTGTGGCACAAGAAAGTTTCTACAAAGTCAAATCTACCTTGAATGACAAACAAACAAACAAACAACTATTAGATGCCACGCCGAACGATGGTGAACCGTTCAGAATGTGAAAGTTAAGCAAGGTTCAATGTCGACAGCAGATGGCCGATCCCATCTTCTTTCCGCGATAATCTTCATCTCGATTTTGCGTGAAGAAAGTGAAATTCATTCGGTTCAAAGAAGATTTAAATACGAGTTATGTAAAATCGCACACTATACGATCGTTTGGGTGTGTTCCTGTTTGGCTTGAAGCAATTTCTATATGAAGAAAAAACTGTTTTTTTAAAAGAAAGTTCTACTCACCGGACTGTTTGCTTATTGTAATTTGGTTGTCTTTTTGCAAAGTATCCTTCACTTGATAGTATCGCATTCCGTTAGTGTACAAAGCACCCTGAATCACATGCCTCAGGACCAGTTCTTTTGCTAAAGCTGGATCCGTGACGGTTTTCGTTAAATCTTCGGGACTCAAACCAACAAATGCTTTGTCAGTAGGTGCGAATAAAGTAAGAGATTTCGGTCCTGAAAAATGTATTTTAATTTAGTTGTAACTCTGGACATTTGTAAATAAACTCACCCTGAAGAGTATCTGCCAATCCAGAAGCAAAGACTGCTCTCAAAAATGACGTGAATCGCCTCTCTCTATCAGCTTGCATGGTCTGGATCAAGTCACCCACAGGAAGTGGAAACATAACTCTGTCGATTGCATGAGCAATTCCTTGAGGAATTTCAATATCGTGGTGGTCTTCAGTAATTCGAGCTCCATTAATTGTGGTGACCTATTAAAATAATAATGCTTCTCAGTATAATCCCTCCTCATTATTTCTCTCGCTTACTTTAATATTATTCCATTCGTTGTCGTGCATATCGTACTGATTTACCCTCAATTGAGTCCCGGCCAAGGACACTCCGGTCATTTCATCTTGAAGACTGGAAATTTGAAACGCCCCCGGTATGACATGATGCAAAAGCAACTGTAATAGATTTCTATTAGGTAAAAATGTTATTTTAATGAGACCCTACGTACTCCGCTGAGCAGCCTCGGATTTTCTTTAAACTTTTCTTCTGCTCTATCAGGTCCTCCTAATTGAACCAGCAATGTTCTAAAGGCTTTGTCAGTGGGAGCAAAGATCGTGTAAGGTCCAGTGTCGTTCAGCACGGAATCAAGTCCAGATTGTTTAAGAAATCGTGCCATAGCATACAATCCTATATTAAAATGTTAGTTCGATTTTTTCAGTCATTACCATTCAGTCAGTAATTACCACGTGATTTCAGGACAGTTGTTAAGTCTGGCAACGGTTCTTGATCGACATTTGGCTTAGAATTGGCCTTAACAACGTATTCACTCAGTTTTTCTGTGGAAATTTCAGGAAGTGCAGTAGTAGCAATCGGTCCAGAAGAAATGGTGTTTCTAGAGCTACTTGAAATCGAAGAAGCTTGTCTCGATTGATCTCCAATCGTATAAGCCTAAAAAATTACCAATTTAAATGTGAAATTTATCAATTGAAGTTTAAGTTCTGACCTTGCTAAAATCATCAACAATTGAATTGGGTGTGGTACTTAAACTTGGTATAGAGTAAATATTAGTACTACTGCTCGGCAATGGGCTACTCAAGAAATGACTGCCAATGTTGGTACTTAAGACGGGAAATGAAGATGGCTCGTCAGTATTAAAAGTTTGCGCTGTTGATCGTACACTTAAGTCATCGTTGGTTGCAAATGAGTTCGGAGTTACTGCAAACAATGAATTAAAAGATCAAAATTTTTATTACTTGACAATTTTGGAAAAATATTAACCGGTAACTGAAAGTGGTTTTGGGGTAGTTTGAAGTTCGGTCGTTGATCGAGCTGTAGTGGAAGAAACTCGACTAATTTTCGACCTAACGGTGGTAGTTGAAGGCAATTTAAGTTCACCCGCTTTGATTTTCCGCAATATCGAGTCCAAGTCGACGTCGGGTTTCTCTTTGTCATTACCCTTGATCCCTTGTACTTTTAATGAACCGTCACTTTGTTCTTCCAACAAGACAAAAGTCACCTTCTTTTGACTGGGAATGGTTGGCGCTTTAACATTTTCTAAACTACCGCTTGCACCTGCAATTCACTGTAATTAATTCGAATCTTTTAGAAGAATTATATACCATCCACCTGGTTTTAAGAGTTCGAAATCAGCTCCAGGTGGCACAACGTTTTTGGTCAGTTCATCAAATACTGCTTTGGGTGGTTTAATTGTTGTTGTTTTAGCCAAAATTAATTTCTCTAAAAAAGAAATATTGCCAATCGTTTTAAGACAGAAAATTTGGATTGCCTTCTACCTAAATCACTGCCAGGTTCAAGAGCTACTCCGCCAGAAATTGATTTTGGATCGCTCGTTTTGATTACTTCGACTTTCTGGCCATTGGGTAATGTAATTTCTTGAGTCTTGTAGGGGAAAGCTGCCGAACTGGAACTGGTCTTGAATATTTCAGCTTTTTGACCTATTTTTCGAATAAATTAATTGGAAAATTAATTAATTAATTAATTAATTAAAATTAATTGGAAAATGCAAAATGTCACGTAATGTATTACCATCAGGAAGGGTAATTTCTTCTCCAGGACCGGTGAAATCATTATTGCTTTTATTACTTTTTATTACTTGAATTTTTTGGCCACTGGGCAAGGTGATTTCATCTCCTTTACCTACCGGCTTCGTTGACCTACACGTAAATGAAATAATATGTTTTAACATTGTTTCGATAATTATCCTAAAATTACCTGGATAGCAAATTAGGATCAGCACGAATCGCAATTACTTTATCTCCATTAGGTAAAGTGATTTCCTCTTCTTTTCCATCCGGGATGAATTTTGGATCCACATCCTCAATCAGTTGTACTCTTTTACCATTGGCCAAAGACACTTCCCTCGATGACAGATTTTTGGGTAACTCATCTTGGGACGAAGAACTAATTGCCGCCCTCAATTGAGCCAGAAGATCATCTTTATTGATTTGCTGGTTCTTGTATTGCTTCTTCAAATTGTCCAAATCATCTAGCGATTGTATGGATTTAATCTGAAAAGAGTTAGTCTGCCAATGATAATTGAAATTTCCTCGTTTTCCAAATAATACCCGTGAAGCTTGCGGTACCGTGCTTGGCAAAATAGTTGGGAGAAATGACGATTTTAGGTTTGATTTCCTTATTGAACCTTTTGTTGTTGTTGGTGTTGGAGTTGTAGTTGTGGTTGTTGTAGTGGTGGTCGTCGTCGTTGGATGTTCCAAATAATATTGTTTCAAAGCCTTTTCAAACAAGGGCGCTTCTTCAGGATATATGAATCTACAAGGCAGAACAATGATATGCCGATTGTGTTAGACGAGCCAATTTCCCTTACCTGGGTGAAGACGATGGATATCTAAAGTTTTCACCATCACCTGTAGGTTTGGCTAAATTTTGATACAACTTTTTCCTTTGATCTTTTTGTGACTCCAGAAATATTTTGTGTTCTTCTTGAGCTTTGTTTAAAGCTTTTTCGTACTGTTTTTGAATGAACTGATTGTGTTTTTCAATAATTGCCTTCTTATCTTGCAGCTCCTAATCATACATTTTTACTACATTCAAATTTATTAAAAAAACTTACTTTAATTCTCTGTTTATGCTTTTCCGGATCTAATTGTTTGATTTGTTCATTAATGGCTTCAATGGGACTCACAGTGGGTCGAGTATTGATGTATTGAGGCCGGGGTGTGACCACTTGGTTCGGTTGAAAATTTGTTTGGGTGTGGTGTTGAAGGACTTGCTGAAGATGTATATTTTATTGCTAATATTTCGGAACATCTATTATAGGATTTACCCTAGAAGGCGTTCCAATGCTTGGTGGAATTGATGGAAAAACAATGGAATTCTTTTGAGGCACTGCATTCAATTGAGGAAGAAAATTTGGAATTCCAAAATTCGATGTTGGAGCGATACTTGATAACTGAGCTTGTCCGGGAGCAATAAATTGTTGTTGAGTATTTGTTGGAGACACCGAGGGTTGAATGTTTTGGTTAATCGATTGTGGAAATACAGTGGGATTTGCTTGTGGCTGTACAGAAAATTCATTTTTATGAATAGTTTTATTTTTAAACACTCAAGATTCTTACAAGTTGATTGGCGTGATTTTGATATTGCTGCTGTTGCTGCTGTATTTGATTTCCGAAGAAACCACTTTGAGCCAACAGTTTATGGTGTCTTTGAATAAAAAGTTGAGGCTGCGGAATCCCATTGTTTCCCCTTTGAGGTATTCCGAACCTATGCTGATGCTGTTGAATGTCACTTAAAATTTGACCCTGCTGTTGGGGCGAAAGTTGAGGCACATTTCGTTCCGATTGCGAAGGGAACTGTGAATAAATTGTAGATGGTACAGATTTCTGACATAGTTTCGCGAAGCTTATATTTTGATGTTTATTGGGCAAGAATTGAATATGTAACTTAAACCATGACAATAAATAATCTCGAGACAACATTTAATTTTTGAACCTAAATGTGCATCTCCATGCGAAGAAGTGAGTGGCATCCATGGGCCTGCGGGCAGGTGAAAGTCGAGAAACGGATAATTGCAGGTAGCAGGACGGTTTTTTCTTTTCGGATCATGCCGCTTCGCGATGATGAAACCGCATATTTAATTATATGTATTTGTAAATGTAATTTTACTGTAGTTATCTCCCATTTTTAAATAATTAATCTCAAAAAATCGAGTCAATTAAAGCAATAAAAATGCTGAACGTGACTTGTTTTTAAAAATGCAATTCAGATTTTTATTGTTCGGGTCAGCCTATTGCAATCACTTGTATCATTAGGATAAGGATGTTGAAAACAGTTCACGTTTATAATAAAATTTAAGGGGTCATCCCTTTTACCTTTACAACACTAGCGCTTTTATGACTTTTTAAAAGTGTTAAAAGCCTTATTACATAACCGAATTAAGTCCTTTGGAGGGTCAAATCATAATCTAGGAATTAACCTATAGATTATTAGGTTGGGAAAGTGAAACTTATACTAAAGTTTGTAGTTTCATTTATCATTTTTACACCAAAATCATTATATTTTCGTGCAGATCGGACAGTCGGTTTTCATAGCCGTTGAATAAAAGCTTTTTATTTTTGAATGTAGCCGGTATTTGTTGACAAGGTGTCTGCGGATTGGGATAAAAGATAACAAAATCACTTTTTTTTTCAAAATACTTTCTGAGATTAGAAATAAATTCAATGGGATTTACTAAGATGTATTTGAATTCTCGTTATAATTATTTACGGAAACAATTTTCTTAAATAAAATTTTTTATTAACATATGCAATATAATCAGTTTTACCCTTTAGGTAATATCAGTAGGTTTTTAGTTATTTCAAACACTCTGTACATATTTTTGAAAATGCAACTACGTTCTCAATTTCAAGATTTTCTTAATCGAAAAAGAAAAAATGACAGATATATGTATAGGGTGAGTCTTAAATCATCATCAGCTATACAGTTACCCCAATTCAACGATATCGATATATAATTTTACGATGAGAAATGATTTGAACAGTCCTCGTAAATTTTCAATGCAATTCACCAACCTTTAATTTGGTCACGGACATATAATAGTTGAGCTTTCCTATAATGGTTGATGAATGAAAAAGTGAGGCACAACAAATAAAGCACAACTTTTGTAATAGAGAGGTAATGCTTGAGTAATTATGTGTCTCATTAATCGGCTAATGATTGCGTTTCTCACATTTACCTGGGTTTTTCTCATATTTCTAAACAACAACCGATTTTATTTATATTCGTTTCTTTATCGAATGCAACTTTACGGGGACGAAATAATTATATGGAAAAATACATTGCTACACCAAAGATGTGTGTGTGTGAGAAATTTATCTCGTTGCAATTTCCTAGGAGATTATCTGCTATTTGTGTTTGTAATTTCTGCCTTTATTCAATTGTAATACGGTTTTTTCTCGTTTCAATAACATAGCATCTGTGTAATTTATAATTCATACCATAATATGCGACAATTGTCAATCAGATTTTTGCAATAAAAATAATATCTACTTGGAACAAATTAGCATTGATCAAGCTAAGTCAGCCCTAACAAATTACAATTGATTTGCTCTTTGAAGTAATGAAAAATAAAAAGTAAACTTCCTTCTTTAGCTTGCAATATACAAGGAACCCGGCACACTGGCTGAATTACTTTCAATCATTTTATATCAAAATATGTAACAACCACAGAAGTTCCTTCTCGAATCACGTATGAAAAGATACCGTAGGAAAAGAACCACAATTGAAAAATTACTTTTTAATGTACAAAGCTTGTTCAATGAATGATTAATAAATAAAACTAAAAATCAAAAAATTAAAATTATGAAATTCCATTTAACATTATTAAAAAAATCAATGTGAAAGTTATATATCTTGGACGTTGACGTTGTTGACAAGTATTTAGTTATCTTTTGAATTTTAAAAAATCTTTGAATAACGTTGTGATCTCTTAAAAAAGAACTTTGTTAAGTTAATTTAAAATTTGTCAATTCTTTTTTTCTTATAGATCGAATTGTTATTATCTTATGTTTATTTTTTACAAGTAATAAAGACTTTCAGTTTGCAACAACATTGGTTCTGGTATTTTCACATAACAATAAACATGTCAAAAATCAGATCCTATGAAACACGATTTCACTTATTTTTTTTTCAGTTAAAAAATTTTAAATTATCATTAAAAACGCTTAAATAAGTGTCTACATCATCTATAGGAGCTTGAGAAACGCATTAAAGGTGAAATAGTTGAGGAAAATAGCATTTTAAAATGAAATACAGTTGTATTCATAAAATTTGCGTAGTACACCGACTAGAGAGAAAAGTTTGACAATCACATGTAATTTAAAGGTGATTGTCAAACTTCTCTCTCTAGTCGGTGTACGCAAATTTTATGAATGCAACTGTACAATAGGGAAAGAATCCCAAATCTGCGATTTTTCAAAATAATAAAAAAACATGAAAAAATTGAAAATATCGGAATAGTCCATGTCTAGATCGATTAAATGGATCTTCAAATATGTACTCTTTGCAAACATTTTTTTTTTTCAACCTATCTACTACAATGTACATTGTAAGAAAGAAGTAAGAATTTTAATTTTAATTTTAATGATTTAAATATGATTGTCAAACTACTCTCTCTAGTGATGTAAGCTGTTTTTGCATACAACTGTATGTAAAATACACCAACACTCGTCAGATTTAAAATAACAACTCTGAATATCGTACATGATACCATTTCAAAAAGTTACAGTGCATATAGAAAGCTTTCTAGAGTATACTGACCTGACGATTGAGATTGGAACTCTTATTTTACGAATTATTGATTACATGACACTGAAAGTTAGTGCGATAGATGCTCCTAATGCTTTAAATTATTTATTTTTATTTTATTGAGAAATGCCTACATGTGTCGTTTAGATATTTTTGCACATCTTCATAATACTGTCAAATTTCTTGTGTGCCCAATCAAAGCCAAGTTCTAGCAATTGTCTCAACGGGAAAACTAATAAATTTAAAAAGAAGAAGAAGTCTTAGGTTATGTTTTAGTAGTTTTAAAAAATAACAAATTTGTTTTTAATGTTTATTCAATAAACTGTGAGTTTTGTGTAAATATCCAGTGAAACGTTATGTTGAAATTAATAAATTACGTTAAGGTCAGTTTTCTTCTCTACCCTAATCACATAATTTCTCAATTTACATTATATTGTATTTTCTTGATCAATTGGACGGCGTTATGCAATTACCTATCACACGACATAATTTTCGAAATCAAGATATTGCTATCATTGGATCTATTCGACGGGACGAATATTGTGATTTCGAAAATTATGTCGTTTGATAAGTATTTGCATAATACCGTCCAATTATCAGTCTATATTTAATTTGCATTTAATAATATCTATGGATTTTCATTACTCTAATGTTAACAAGATTCCAAATTGAATTTGGGACGCAGTGGAATATGCCTCAGAACTTCCTTATTATTTTAAAACAGACAGATGAATCGACTTTACTAACTAGAGCTCATAAAATGTACTACTGTTTTCTATGGTAGTAGATTTGATCATGAAATCCTTAAGCAGGAGCCTAATTAGTCCCAATTAGCTTGCACCAATTTCTAATTGTTGGCAATGAGAATAAAGTAAACACAGTTAGAAATTGGACAAATTCATGACGATTAATTACTGAATAGGTGAATGTAGAAGCGACCAAATGCATTTTTAATCTATGAATCTAAGAACAAACGAAGCGAAAAAATTAAATGACAAAACTAGATAACACGTGTATTTAGGTGTTTAGAGTGAAAGTCATCTATATCAAGAAATGTCAAAGAACTTTTCTTTTGAACGACTCATCTGGTTTTCGAACTTAACCTTTTGTCTGCACCTTTCCATGGTATGCGATAAAAGAAAGTGGTAACACAAGAAATAATGATAATTACTAGGTGGCCAATGTCAATGGAATTTTTAGTGTAGAGCTGTTATTTTTTGTCTAATGAAAAGGTGTCCAAAACATTTAAATTTCTATCCATGTGTTTTTGAGCTAGCGCATGGATCTCAAATTAAAAAGTACATCCGAATCTATGTAGTAGATGTGGTTATACTATATATATTCATAGTCATTTGAGGCATAGGGCATCTTCCATGAGAAACAGACACAAACAAATGGAATACAAATCAGTTCATTATAATTTATTTTAAATAAACAATTAACCCCATATTAAAATTGAGTAATCCAAAAGGACGTGGTGGACCATCGTGAAATTTCTTAAGCAATAACGTAGAAGAAAAAATTACGGCAATCACTTTCTCCTTTCGGTTCATCTTTCGACGACATCCTAATATTAAAATTACACCTGCAAAGGTAATATCAGTACCGGTTGCATTTCAAAGAAATATGGTAATTTCTTATACTGAAATTGGTGACATAATGCGGTTTTTGGCAGTTATTCGAAAAGAAACTCGTTAAAATAACGTTAAGTTATATAAAGACCGAATAAATCGGTGCTTCCGATATAGAAAAAATTGCTAATTTTCATGATCATGTTATATTTTGATATTTCAAAAGTGCTATAACGTTTAGATGCTATTCTGAATCGAGAAAGTTTTTTGTTTTTATTAAAAGGAGAAACATAACTGGGAAAGAATTTATCGTTTGTTTCGATGATATGCTATTATATTGTTATGGTTGGAGCATTCCAATTATGAATCAGACGAAATCCAGAAGCAGATTCTTCACCTTCAAAACAACATACATACATATGTATAATATGTAAATGTGGGAAATTTGGATACAACAGATAAACTTGTCAAAACAATAGAATTTTGGTTTTTTTTAAATAGGTACTCATATATGAAAATTTATTTATGATAATTATATTTAATTGTTGTTCAACAGTAATTAGTTTTCTTGTACCCTTACTCAATGGAATATCAAATCTTCGTACCCCCTTCCAAATGATTAGAAACCAAATCAAAGTTTAAGAAAAGTTGATGCTCAATTNAATATCAAATCTTCGTACCCCCTTCCAAATGATTAGAAACCAAATCAAAGTTTAAGAAAAGTTGATGCTCAATTGAGAAGAACTTTCTCAATTTCGACATTTTCTTGATTCAGTACCTTTAAATTTAATGTTTTCTATACGCAGTTTTACTTATAACAGTTGCCTCACGAAATAACATTCTTCAAAAATCTCATACCAAATATTTTAAATGAGCAAAAGTTTTGTTAACATTAAAATTGTGTAGAAATTTTGACTTTCTCACCAGAAGTAAATAAACCAACGACCTCTCAGTTTCATTCAGAATTGATTCATTTATTATTAACGTAAATTTCTGCAAAAATTATGACATTTTTATACTTTAATCGGGTCGAGTTTTTATGCGGTTTTCGGTGTCCGTTTACTGCATTCATTCACAGCTCGTTAATTTCCCAGTCTTGTTTCCACTTAAACGAATGTATCTAAATGGACTTTTCGAAAATTGCTCAATTGTCGATTTGTTAACAGCTCAATGACATCAATAATGTATGGGCCTCTACACTGTATTCTATTCATTGAATCATTTTTATTTATTTCATTTATTCAAATCTTGCTTCAGGTAAATTTCAACAAACGTTCATAATAATTTAAAAAACGTTTTCAAATTATCAAATAATCAAGTTTTTTCGTCTTCATTAACCCATTTTTAACATTTACATAAGAGTTTCTAGTTTTAAAGAGCAACCGTGACAAATCAAACCGCTCATTTCAATTCGAACATTGATTGTTGACGACGAAATTTGAAACACTCAATGGACATACACAATGTAGACTTAACAGTTCTTTTCCCATACGTTGAACAGGCCTCAACCGATGAATTGTTATGAAACCGACATGCATATGAGTTTCTAAATGCGAACAATAACGACAATTATTACATTTGAAAAAGACAAACAATGTGGAAGAATTGCCCATTATGATTTCCATTAATTAAGCCATCCTTCTTCTTAAGGTTTCCATTAAAGCGTTATTTGTTACGTTTACGGAATTTTCTAAAAAAATGATAGCGAGTTGCGAAAAGAGGAAGCTGAATTAACGATACAGTTAAATCCATAGAGGATTACGGATGCTATATTTAAATGTTTCAAATCGTTTTCGGTGTTTCATGCTCAAAAAATCGAGAACAATACCTTTTGTTTTGTTAATTATATAACCGAGTAGGGCCTAATTAATTTAATACTTGTCATGTTTCAGAAATTATGGATTATGGACAATTTAATTAAAAAAAAATTTGGGAATTTTTTCCTACCTGTTGCTGTAGTTGTTCATTGAAAAATTGTCCGCCAACCGTTCCAATAAAAATTAACACACACGGGAAAAATCGACAAGAGTACGACTTTCGCACCATCTTTTCGTCGAAATTCGCGCAACTACACTAAACTCAATTGCATCTTTCGTTGGTTATTTACGCGCCCCCCAAACAGTAGACAAATGGGCCCCCCTTTCTTTGGTAGGAGCCGGATAATGATCGTTCTTCTATCAAAACGAAGAAATGTTCAATTGTAAGGCGACGTTGTCAAATTCGTGGGAAAAATTATATAAATTTTTGATAATGCAGGACATATGTAGGTTTTTTGACATTGAACTTTTAAAGCATGGGTCAAAAGAACATGCTCCCATGTTTGAAATCAAATGAATCTTTTGCTCAATTCTTTTCAATTTCGTCAACGAACTTCTAGAAAATTCTACTGCATGAAATTAATTTTATGGAAAGTAAAAATTCTTGCCATGATTTTTGGACAAACGTAAATTGAAAATCAGTGCGATTCGACAACAACGCATGAAAGTGAAAGGCGCACCTACACATACATTCATGTAATTCATCCAATTGGGCTTTGCCGGCTAATTTTGCAGCCTCTTTTCGGTCGTACTTTTGGTCGGTCATCAGTGGTAAAAGTAATGATATTTATTCAAGATTTTAACACATCCCAAACAACGAACTAAAATTATTATCATTAAGACGTAGGGGTTCGACCCCGATTGAGATTACTATGGTACGAAATGAGCAACTTGCTCAATAAGAAATAGCCCAATAGGCCATAGAAAACAGAAGTAGGCATAAAATCGTAAATTAGATGGTAGTAATTCAATTAGAGCCTTTTCGCTTTAACAAATATTCGTGGGTGAAATTTTAATCGATTTTTCTGGTATTATGTAACCCCTTGTGTTGCAAAAATATTATATTTGACGTGTTTTTTAATTCAAGTTAAACTTCATGGACCAAATAAAGAATCAATGTTCTGTTTAAGTCAAACTTTATTTTCCATGTCTGGGTTATTCAAAGGATCGTGAATGTCCTCATTGGACGAACTCTTCCACGAGTTCCACCATTGAATTTCGGCCGAACCAAAGACCATGAAGAAGACTGCCGTGATAGCAGTTATCACAGATACCGAAAGGAACACGTATCGCCATAAAAATATGTTACTCTGAAAGATGCAATGGTTACATTTGTTTATAAACTACTTTGATCAGCTTACTAAGTCAGTAACAGTGTATTGGACAAAGATTGGTCCAGTTAAGCCCACCATTTGGGAGATACTATTCTCGATGCCTAACATAAGCCCGGCATATTTTGGAGATATGTCTACGTGATTAATATAAGAACCATTGTACAAGAAAACCGTTAATCCAATTGTTACATTCAATAGTACTATTATTAATGTGGTTTGAGTTTGATCGATAAATGCGAGCCAGACCAGAGTAGCTGCAGGCACCAAAGAACCTAAAATCAATAAAGATTACAACCTAAAGATCTAAACAAAACACTAAACTACCTAAAACCTGAAAGAGCCGTCTGCAATTCATCAAAGATATCACTTTTCTATCCACAATAAAATCGGTTATTGGAGCAAAAACCAAGGACAAACTCAGCTGAGTGATTTGTGGAAGAGACGAAATAATGCCGTTCTAAAATACGATTGGTGAGTTAACTAAAATTTGACATTTAAAAAATGTTCAGTTGTTTATGTACCGAGTGAATGTCGAAACCTAACACTTTGCTTATGTAAGTTGGCACTTCTAAATCGAACAAAGTGATGCCCCAAGTGTTGCCGATATTGCAAATGGCCAGTGCCCAAAATGGGAGAGAAGTCAATATTTGTTTGATCGGTAAATTGCATTCGTCCTGAAAAAAAAGAAAAAAACAGGAAATATTGTTAATAACAACTATATACATATATGACACTAATTTCTTATTATGAGATACAGTTGCAGCCAGAATAGCCTGTTACCATGTTAAAGTCCGATTACATACGCTTTTTAGGACATAATTACAAAAAATTAGAGGATTTAATGTTTAACCTTCATAGGAATAAGTGGGATACAGATATACCCGAAGCACACGTTTTTTTAATGTAATTTTAAAAATATTTATTTTATTATATTTCAAGTTATATGTATATCCATTATTTACAATACAATGGATAATGCTCACAAAATATATGGAATTTCTCTCTTTCTTTTTGTTTCATTCTGACTTATAATGAAGTCTGCTCAGTGGGGTACAATATAAATGGGGGTGTCCAAGAGTATAATTAGAATAACTGGGATACTCACAGTCTGGTGTGATGATCCACATAACTATGATAGTACATATTCAAAATTATTGATGGCAAAATATCAAATGATAGTTAAAAAATGACGTGATATTTTTTTACGTTTACTGAACACTGCATCATTAATTCCTATAAATTTTGTTTTCATGCAAAGACAGAATGGAAGAAAAGTCGTTTAGATAAAAGAAGAACTTTCTTATGAGAAGTAAGTGGTGAAAAATAATTATTTATTATTATAATAATGATTATTCATTACACCGTTGAAAAAAATTAGACAAAATATAATCGTTGTTTTACCTCAAATGAGATTAATATCTAGTCCTTAATATTAAAAAAATCGGTCGAAGTTAAATATGTCCAAGAAATAAGGATGAAAAATCTAGGATAAACGGAATTTAGTGTTCGACATGTTATTTGTTTTGAACATTGCAACATTAAAATAATCTATTAAAAATGTAATGATTCTTGTTAAGAAAATTGAGGTTCTATATAATTTTGATATTTTTTTTTTGGCTGAAATGAAAATATTTAAAGCCAAAAGACATAAAAACGTGTGACCTGGGTACGACAACAATATTTGGATACAACAAAATGGGGCAATCTGCCATACCTCGAATATGAGTATGCCGGTAGTAAAGGAAATGTTTCCTAACAAAGTGATATCGCGGAGAGGCGACATCCTATGGATCTCCCTGGAATTGACACCGCCTGATTTACTTTTATAGCGATATCTCAACAGCAGAGCTTATGCGAATACTCGAGCTACTGTAGCCCAATTTAAGGCGAATATTCGACAGGAAATGGTCGAAATCTTGGACGCCTTATGTGGAAAGGTTTTTCAAAATTGTGGTGCCAGATTCGAAACGTGTCAGCAGCTCACACTTAATTGATGTAATTTTTAAACAATAATTTTCACACGTTTCTTTTCCTACGGCTTGTAGCTTTTTAGTTATTAAGCTTTAAAAGTGCAAAAATTTACAGGAAACCTTTTATAAAGCGTACAGACCAGTTGAGTGATTTTCGAAGAGGAAAACCTGTTCAATATTGCCAGGTTTTAGATTGCTGTTTGTAAAACCATAATTCTTTGTACGTTTTCCAACTCTGGCCGTAACTGTATCGATAAAACACTCCAAAATATACCATTCCCTCGTCGCAATGTTCCAAAGACTCCATAATATAATGTTTTTCCACTTGACTAATTCGAGGATGTTTAGTGGGACTGTCGAAACCTAAAAGGAACCATGCTATGCACCAAATGATGGCCGTAGCCCCAAACAAATAAAATACTAACGGCCATCCGTAAAGTGAGGATGATATGTAGCCAGTAATTAACATTGCCAACATGCTTCCGACATTGCAGCCTAAAAATAAAACGTTTTCAAAAATATTGCATTACCAACTTCACTGTGCAGCAAACTAACCTGAATAAATTAAGACGGTCAGTTTTGATCTTTCACTGAGCGGCGCCCAAAGGCCCAACGCTGCATGGCAAGCTGGAAAAGTAAAACCTTGCAATAGTCCCTGCAGCATTCTGGAAAAGCGTATAGAAGTTAACAAGCGTGTTGTAAAAACTGATAGTTTTGTCTTCACACCAGGATGACTTTTTTCATTTTCAAGGTCAATAGATTAACCTACCGACAAGCAATAACCCCAATATATCCAAATCCAGCTGCCGCTGATGGTATTTGAGTGAAGGTTATACCATTCAATAACATTGTCCATAGCAGACATTTTCTCAATCCAAATTGTTTGAAAAAATATCCAGAGAACGGTTGTAGAATTATGTACGTCCAATAAAACGATGATAGAATTATGTTTGTATTGTCCCAATGATAGTACTACAATAAAAAAATCACATTTTATCTGAGCTATACAGTGTACCTCAAAATAGATGGTACATGCATTTAAATCTCGGAATATACTAGTATCCGAAAAACGGATAACCGGGGTATATATATTTTAGTTAATTTAATCCTACTCTCAATGGCCGTTAAATAGCGATTTTAGCTTTTCTGGATTCTCAATTATTTTTGAAAAATGGAAATGTATTTTCAAAAATATTTTTATACAACAATAATATTTATAACCATAACTTATTTAAAAAACATATATATTTTAGATTCGTAGAAACTTCTTTACAGTAGCTTTTTATGTAGATTTTGATTCTTTAGTTAATTTTTTTTCTGACGCTTCGGTTATTTGTAACCATTATCGGTTTTTATTTTTTATGGTGGCAATCTTGGATTTTCTCGTCAATGGGTCGAGTGAACAAAAAGAAGTAGATGTTACTACATCAAGATTTTGAGAGAAATGTTTCAACTATTATGCATCGACGTCTATATGAATCAACACTGAACCATTTTTTTCAAAATCTTCAAGTAGTAACATTTACTTCTTTTTATTCACTCAATCCATAAAAAAAAGATTTTTTTTTGCAACAGTGTTTCATTGGAAAATAAATTTTCAAAAAATTCTTTTTTATTTATTTATTTTATTATTTTAATTTTATTTTGTTCTTCAAAATGGTCCTCCTTCTTTGTCCAAGTATATTTAACATTTTTTTAAAATCGTATAACTATTTAAGTTATTTCTATTGACATTAATAACACTTTTCTTATTCTGTGTTTTAGAACTTGTATTGATCCGACATGCTGACACTTTTAAATAAGAAAGTTAAATGCTAATTTTGAAAATGCAACATTTCAGCTTTTCCTAAATAATTCAAAATCCAGAACAGTTAGAATCGTTGTTGTTTTCTAAAGCAACCCTCATTTAATCGTTTTTCTAGCTCTTATTTGTTCCGACGTCCCAATATATACAGTATTAATTTGGGACACACTGTTTTGTGTCCCAAATGAATGGTGCCATATCAAATACTTACAGTTATGTCTTTGTTTCTGGATGTGGAATTGTCGGTCATTGCTACCACAGCTATGGACATTGTGGATCTTGTCAGCATGGTGATTAGCAAATAGAAAAATAATAGCAAAGCTTGGACATGTCGCACTCCGATTGGTGGAACTACAAAAAAGGAGTGTCAAAAATTTTATTCATTCCCAAAAAAATATTAGAGTGAAACAGCCCATGTCTAATTTTAAGCAAAAAATATTGGCCAAAGCCACAATTTGTCTGAGTAGATCCCAAGAAACAGGAAACGTTTCAGCCCACCCTCGTATGCTCCGAATATTTTTGTTTTTCAAACTTCCATTGTTAAAATGTTAATTACTATTTTTTTATTGCTACAATATACTCATGGGGATTTTTTCTCATATCTATGAATTTATTAAAATCATCAACTGTTATTTATGCGAAATTTTCTTCGAAAAACCACAAAACTATTTTGCATTTTTATAAACAATAATTCAACCAATTTGTTTATAACGGTTTGTCAGACTCAACCTTTATTGGAATATAATTATTTGTGTTGCTTCAAGTTCAACGTTTTTTTTTTCTGTTGCGTTGTATCGTCTTGTCGGGGCTTTGTTTTAAAAACATTTTAAACGAAGAATAAATAAATTTTTGTATCAAAACATGCTGATGAACACTAAACAAGTGAAAACAAAGTTTTTCTATGCAATTTGTTTAAGGAATTTCGCGATTGCATAATATTGAGCTCGACGTTCTTCAGGACTTGTCCAGGAATAAAACTTGCATTGTTTGTAGGTCACTGGCATGGATCACATACATTCATGTGTATGTATGTACATATGTCTCGAATAAATTTATTTAGATTAATTGGCCAAGTCCACCAAATGATGAAACAAACACGTTAAAATAAACATAGAAAATCCGAATCGACTCGGCATAATTTTTACAAGCCTTTCTTAATTCTCATTATCGAATCACTTTATTAAAAGCATGTGACTATTGTAGTTTCATTACCTTTATGTTTTAGAGGTGTTAAGATGATGACATCAAGTAATGATTTTTTTCTTTCCATGTTCTTGTCCATATCAGTCCACATGGCACGACATCAAGTCAATTAGAAGCTAAAGAGACCACTGTTACTCTCCCGATCAGTTAAATGTTTTAGAAATTTGCTTTATAAGAAATGAAATGTTTTGAAAATATCACAGAATTGTTTGAAACTCAGTTTAACTAACGTGTCCGAATCGGGCAACTTCGCAATGCGAAATGGAGTCGCGTCCGGCGTCGTTTAATGAAGGTGAAGGATTTGTTCCGATTCTATTTTGTGTGATATAATCGATTATTTATCGATAATCGTCCTACGAACATGCGAGATATTGCGCTTGTCTGAATTACCCAGTTCATAATCGATCTGCAATAAATAAAAAATTCATTGATTTTTCGCGAGAGATTGTAGAAAAAGATGTGACGCACAGTAAATTGTCACATGGTCCAAGTTACTCGTACATGTTAAGTTTCAACAACTCAATTTTACGACTGCCAACTGCCCGACCTGAACAGTAACAAAAATAGCTTTTCGTAATGCAGGTTTTTGAGCTTTTTTTTCCCGAAATTTGATTATCCAGAGACAATAATGGATGTTAAATTGGGCAACTGTTCAAGCGACAAAATCGTACATTCCTGTACAATATTTAATGAAGGTCAAAGTAATACAATAAACTGTTGTGTTTTGTTCAAGTTTTTTCGCTGAAAACACGGTTATACATTTACCACTTGGGTCGCAACAACAGATTCATAATTTTTCCAATGGCCAAGAATAAACACAGAAATCTGACTCTATTTTGAACAAAATTGTTGTTTGAATTATGCCTGCTAGCGACATATACAGTGCGGCTCAAAAGTGTAGTATCCTCAGTCTTTTATTTTTTGATACGGGTAATATATTTTTTAGTTAGAAGAGTAAAGAGAACTGTTATGATTGGAAAGCAAGCCTTGTTTCTCATTACACGTTTAAACGCATTTGAATAAAATCCTTCCACTGCTATAAAATGTTTACACAATAATCTAGGGCTTTGAATTTGATTACCACAACCCCCTTACTCTTCATTTTTTTTTCTTCCAGAATGACACCATCTTGAAAGTCACGAGTATGAAATTTACGACAATAAGTAGTATTTATGTTACTATTACAGTCCAGTGCCAAGTTTCCAAAAAAAAGTGTTACTCGTATTAAAAAAATCTTTTGAGCCCCATTGTATGAATAAACAGTGTATGGAATAATTCAGACAACATTTTATTCACAACACAGAATGCAACTATCGGCCATAGACTTGATTAAAATGAAAACTCGTAATTGTAACGTGTTCTAAATGCAAAGAGACATGTTCTCATAGGTTTGAGCTCATCAGTAATCTTTTGCGCGGTTGCCACTTAAATTTGTTGACAGTTGACGTTTTTGCGGCTTTTAGCTCAAATAATTGATTTTCTTAAAGAATTTCCTTAGTTTTTTTCGTAATTTAAGTCCTTACTCTTTTTCTGAATTAACGTTTGTGATAAAAATCTGTTTTTTTAAAAACTAAAACGACATTCTAATGGTTAGTTATAATATATAAAATTTTGTGGTAAAACATCAAAGTAGCTCAGAGTCTAATTTGTCTTATCGTTAGTTAAAAGTTAGAAAACTTTTTTTCAATTTCAGTAAACATAAAAAATTACAGCAATCCAGAAAGTTAAAAAAATACAATATATCTATGTATTAAGAATAAGTGCAACAACAATTACATTACGACAATAAAATTTCTTAGTTTGCTTTCCATGAAACTTTAATAAAATACTCCTTTAATGTTATTTTTTTAAAGAGTATTTTCTGGCAAAGCGCATACTGATACATCAATTATAAAATTATCACAGTCAAATTACCAACACGTACGTTATTTCTTCCTGAATAATAATGTCATATTAATTTTGTCAAAATATGGCATCAGTGCTGGTACGAAGTGCAGAATCATAAATCGCGTCAACCAATCACAATGCAGTAACCCCACTTGTGGTCTACATATATGTCTGCAATCCATCATACATTTTTTTTGCAACAACCCTGTATAGTTTATAGAATTTTATGTGAACACCATTGAATCGGATCCACCTACTATATATATTTTATGCGAGTTACATATACATAAACAAGCGTTGTCTTATAAATAGACGTTCAGGTTATTTGACAATTTTTCGCGGATTGATTAATGATTCATTCCAGATCAAGCATGTGACTAACTCTATTCGACAATGTAATCGAACAGTTTAAAGGAAATAACATAGTCATTTTTGGTGCTTTCAACATTTCATTATTATGATTTTCCTCTATTTAAATCCACAAAAAAAAATATTATTGGCCTAATTTTTAAGGTAGATCTTCTCTATTTTAAATTTTCTTTATGACCTTTATTTTTTGAAAAACAAATTTATTAACCCAATACTTAATGTGTTTTTTATCGTTTATAATACATGCTATACTGTTTATACACACTTATATACTATAGATGTTCATATACATATGTATGTAAGTGTATATAGAAAAATCTTCTTTACAAGAGAAAGCACTTCATTGATTCTTCTATTTGCTACAATTGGAATTTTTGAAAGTGTTTAGACTCTTACAAAACAAGATACATATATTTCATGCAACAATTTCGAGAAGCGAAACATGTCACTCTTAATTGGCCATAATTGGGACCAACTAATTGTTTTTGCAAACTTTGTTCATTAGCATACACAGTTTCTTCAGCTTCATGTATCTGCTTCTGAAATTTAAAAGAAAAACGCATTTTTTTATGTATAAAAATTAAACTTTTATTATATTGACCTCTAGCCCAAAAATTAATTCGTAAAATAAACAAGTTCCCTCTTATTTTCATGTTGGTTCAATATCGAACTAAATTAGATTCACTCTTTTGACGTAACGCAGCTATTAAAAGTCGAATAAATATATACAGTGCTTTGGAGAAGTAAGGAAGGGTTCAGTAAATTCAATAAAAATTTTAGGTCAGATTAGTCAGAAAAATGCGTCAGGATCCGTCAATATTATTTTTAAATTGCGCATTTTTTTATCTATTATTCAAGCGTACAGAGGGCGTAGTAAGAGATAACGTCATCAATGTTTTTCTTAATGGTAACTCCTATTTTAAATTAATAATAATTATTAATTTAAGAATTATTCTTAAAGTCGGACAATTTTTATAAAGCATAATGAGATAAATAACAATATAACTTACACAAAGGAAATTTCAAACTGCAAAAATGAAGATTCTACGGAAATAACTGCGCATTCAATACTTGCGTGGGTTTTTAATTCTCCTGAAATGCCAAAATTAACTGAAAGAGAAAGAATTGAAATTCTTTGGACGATTGGATTTCTAGATACAATAGGTAACCGGCCAGAAAGTATTATTTTAATCTATGTAACTCATCCTGATTGAAAAACATCCCAACCAAAGTACAGTTCTACCCTATTACCTTTCTTTTGAAGGCACTGTATATGCATATTTATTATAATATACGAGGTACGACCAAATGTATCAATTAGATATCGATCGCTGGAACTTTAAACCTAATAGAGATCTTTTATGTAAGAAAAAAGTAGGCCACTAACTACCATATCAATCTATTATAGATTTGTAAGATAGTTGTCTATTTCCTAAAATCTATTAATTGACCACACCTCGTATTAGGAAAAACTTAAAGTTACATTAAATACTTTGGTTCGCCATGAAATCAAGAGGATTTTGAAAGTAGATCAGTGACGTTTGATGACCTATAAATTGAGTCATAATAATAAATAAAGATTTTGAAGCCCTTTATTGAAATAACGTCACAATCCAGACAATTAATCTGGTTTTATTAGTCCGAAAGCCATTCAGCTCAATTAATTTATCAAATCAAATTTTTCTGCCAGTCTATAAATATACCCGGGTGTTGGGTTTTATTTTTACAGGATTCTACAGGATTTTTTATCTGCCTCATTTTTTTGAATTCCACCATTGCATATGGAATTTACTAAATAGAATGGAAAGAATCCCCCCGTTCCAGCATAATCGTAGCTAAAAATATAAATATTTTTCTACAACAAAATCTCTGTAATATGTACAAATGATTGGTGGAACTGTAGAGGAATCATAAAATCTGTTAAGGAGGTTCGAGGTTTTGGAAATTATACTCGTCACAAAAAGTATCGCTTTACTTGAAAATTCTTTGAATTTTAATTATGTCAATTTCCCCAACCGTTGGTACGATTAGAATGATTTTTTGATCAAACGTGGCTTTGTTGTGGGTGAATTTCCTGCAGCAAGGAAAGGTCCAAAAAATAAAATTAACACATTGTACAGGGCGTGTAAAAAATCATTTTAATCCGACCAGTTGTTGCGAAAATACACATAGTCAAAATTCAATTAATTTTCAAGTGATGCGATACTTTTTGTGACGAGTGTATATAAACCAGTTAATTTTGCGTACCTTTTTCTTCAAAACCACAAATGGTATAATAGTCTTTTTTTATAAATTAAAGAGGAACTTAAATTATAGAAGTTAAGTGTAAGACTTTGTAACACTAATGAAGCAGTTTTGGACAAACCAGTAATCTTACCATACTTTTAAGATCTTCGCATAACAGATGGAAGCTCTTAATTTGTTTTCCAAGACTGCTTTAAAGACAAAAAAGGTATATATGTATAAGCGAAAAAACTAATTTCGAGTTTTTGAGGGATTTGTATCAACAACAATTCTTAAAAATACTTCTAGTGATCATAATTTCAACATTTTTGCAAGAATCTCTACAGAAATGAGTCTCCTTTTACAATATGTAATAATTGGAAAAAAAACAATTTTTTGACTATTCCAAAACCTCGAACTCCGTTAAATTATTTAAAATGTGGCAAGTGTCTGGGTGAAAGTGTTTTCTAGAATAAGGAAGCATGCCTTCTTGAACATTCCACAATCTCTAAACTTTATTAATATCCTGGTTTAATCGGTGCTAGCTTCATAAAAACTAAATACTTTTAACGAAGCAGTAACCAAAAATTGCCAATGGTATGTTTATAGAAATTTACGTAGCGGAATGCAACACTGTTAACATTCCATGCTGACTAATTTTTAGTCATTGTAAATTTTCTTTTAAAGATAAGTACATTTTTACCGTTTTAAAATGCAGTCCCAAAGCATTGCCGCAATAGTTGGGCAACTGAGTGTTGATCAAAGTGGAAAATTAAGGTATTTCAGCATTTGTAACTGATATTACCCTGAATAGTTATAAGGTGAAAATTGCCCAGTAGGGAACCATTGCTAAATATTCCAAATAAATATTAGAATTTAAAAGATTTTAAACGCATAAGTGAACACCACTAGTTACGAAACACTGTAGAAAAGAGGAACAGTACCTCTATTTCTTTAGTTTTTAATAAAAGTTTGATAAAGTTTCTTTCAGCATCAGTAATGGGTAATTGGCAGGAGTATCGGATGCAAAAATCGTCCACAATACATCAAACCAAAGCAACAAACCTCGTAACATACAAAATTGAGGATCAACCTCTCTAACTGGCATACTGCTAAGACAGGAAGTCGTATCTAAAAAAACAAAATTTTGAAAAATTGCGCAAATTGTAAATTTGATTGACATATAGATACATGAATTGACAAATAGAATTCAAAATCACTATTGCTGGTGAAGTTACGACTTGCAGATCCTGTATAGATTGCAAAGCAAATCCTAATTCACCACAATCCGGTGAAAATTAAAAACGCAATTTTTGTAGTTACGATTTCCTGTCTTAGCAGGGCAGCATAGAAATAACCCGTTATCAACATTCCAGTTATATCTATAATATTGTTACTTCAAAAAATAAAGATTGAAACCTTGCATTTGTTATCGCTAAACGTGTCCACTCGAGCAATCATTGAAAGTACAAATCTTTCGCTTAGAAGTACCCAAAGACCAATACCATGATAGATTTCTGAGTAAACAAAACCTTGAAGCAGACCTTGAATAACTTTATAAAGAATTCTGATTGCTGAGTAATAAAACGATATCAATACAGTATATCTGTAAATTATTAGACCTGTGGTTCCAAATTTGAATACAAATAAAGAAATTAACATGAATGCTATGGTATTTATCAAAGCAGCTGCTACAATAACGAATTTAAAGCTTAATTGAATCAATAAATATCTAACAAAATGGTTGCAGACCTATATAGGACCATAAATTGCCGATTAAATTACTCCGGTACTTTGCCAAGTGTAGGTCTAAAGTTTCTTTAACACTTTGGCTACCGCCATAAGACAGTGGGAGTAGGCACCTCTGTACCCAAGCATGTTATATATAAGTCTAACTCTATTGTATTATTCCGAGATTTGTAGTTCATAATTAAAAAAAGAACAAATAAAGAAAACAAACGAAAGGCACAAAAAAGGATTAGAGTTATCGGAAACTCACGCGGTACAATCAATGTGGATTACCTGCGACTCTCATGGTAGCCATTGTGTTAAAGAAAAAATAATGTAAGGAAGTTCAATATCTTAGTAAAAATTAGATTTAACAAAAAATATTTAATATAAGAGTTTTTAGTCAGGAAAAGCCCATAGTTTAAAACAATTTCCAAATAAAGGGCTCGGCGCAACAACTCGATAAGCCATAATTTTAGCAAAAAAAAACAAACACTTCTGAAAAGTAAGGACGCATAAACCCATAGATATAAAATCTAGACTGCTGACGTCCTATGCAGCCTGTACTAAAAATATCAAATGAAAGCATGCTTACTGAGTAGTTCTGTTTTTGTCTACTCTTTGTTTGATGGACCAATAATATTTCCTACTGTATACTAAAACATCCCCACTTATATATTTATAAAAAAGAAAGAGCTACTCACTAAGTTTGCTCTCACTTTTTATTTTTCATACACGATTTCAGCTCTATGCGCAGTCTAGGTATTATATGTCTATGCGCAAACCATAATGAATCAGTGAAATGTCATCGAGTCAACTAACGTTGATGTTTCACATAATGACACATTCACAAAGTTCACACACGATTCGATGAATATCACAGTTTTGAAGATATGTCAAATGATTAATTTAGCCCCAGAGTCCCCTAGTCGGGGGAGACTTTAAGTAGAATAAATTCATTTTCAAGCAATTCTCCATTAACTTTTTATTTCATATTTTTCAATGAAATAGAAACTTGAGCCAAAAATATGATAAGCCACTGAAAAGTGCGGCAGTTTTGAAAGAAAGTATTATCTTAAGAAGTCTATGAAATATTTTATCGATTATAACAAAATCAATTGAAAACATGTTTACCAAAATTTTTCTATAATAGGAGTACAATATGTCGCTATTGTTTTATTGAGAATTTTGGAATTTATTGAAATTTTAAAATTCCTCTCCTGAATATTTTGTTTCATGTGGCTTATTCAGTTATTGTGCCGAGCCTTTCAAATATACGGGGCCGTCATACAATTTGTCAGTACCAATTGTTTTATTAACCACTTAAGGACCGAATTATTTTACAATTTTCTGCCAAAAATTCGCTATTTTTTTTTATTGTCGATTTAAAAGAGATCAATGTACTTAATTATAACCAATTGTATATCTTTGTCTAAACATAAATAGGTTCGACGATATTCATATAGGTAGTCAGTCAAAAAAGGAAATTGCATGTATTTTGTATCACGAGTTACCTCGAGTTATATCCTTAACCAGTTAAATAGCATCAGCAAATTTGCTACAACTGATTAAATTAATCTCTAATATCTGCGTATTGTGCTTTTTTTCCCATTTTTGTAAACATTAACGAATTAATCGTTTTTTTTATTCCTACACACACTCAAAAATGTTTTGCATATTTTGAAACTTTAATAAATTTTGACGATCAATATCTTTGAAACCACTGGTCAGATTTGATTAATTTTTTTTTCAATTGTAGCCCCATAATGGGTGAATTTCCTCCAGCGAGGAGATGCCCAAAAAATACAATCTACATATTATACAGGACGGGTAAATAGTGTCTTGTTTTTTAATCAAAGTTTGACGTCTTCCATGGGCAACACCAGGTGGCTAAGGTATATAAGAACTATGCAGTCACGTAGCCTGGTGTCTTCTGAGTATTTTGTTTTTTTAATCGTCCATTTATGTTGAACCCTTCCAGAGATATTCAATTTATTAACACTTCTTGCATTTTATGTATTGACAATGAATATCTTCGCAACCATTCATTCGATTTAAGTGATTTTTTGGTCAATTGTAGCCTTGTTAGAGGTGAATTTCCTGTAGCGAGAAGATGTCCCAAAATGAAGGCATCATATTGTACAGGGTGTGTAAAGTTTTCTGTTTTTTTATTCAAAATTTAAGGTCTTCTGTGTGCAATACCAAGTGACTGAGGAATATAAAAACCATACAGTGGATTAGTCTCATGTCTCCATTTTCAGGTTACCATGTGTCCAGTGAATATAAACAATGATAATTTTGGGCCAATTTTGTTCGGCAGCTTAATAAACTTCATATAGAAAAATGCAAGATGTCTTAAGAAATGTGATATCTCTGGAAGGGTTCAACATAAATGGACAATTAAAAAAACAAAATACTCAGGAGACACCAGGCTACATGACTGCATAGTTCTTATATACCTCAGCCACCTGGTGTTGCCCATGGAAGACGTCAAACTTTGATTAAAAAACAAGACACTATTTACCCGTCCTGTATAATATGTAGATTGTATTTTTTGGGCATCTCCTCGCTGGAAAAAATTCACCCATTATGGGGCTACAATTGAAAAAAAAATTAATACCAATCTGAACAGTGGTTTAAAAGATATTGATATTTTAGTTACTATAGTATAGTATACATATGTATGTATGAACCTAAAAAATTTACAGGATTTTTGCTATGACTTTAAGGACATTGCAAGGTTTCAGGGAATACGAAAAATGGTTGGTAATATACAGGGTGTTCCGAAATTGCTGCCCGTGCTTTTGGAATGTGATTCAGAAAGCAAAGATAAATTGAAAATGAAGTATTGAACATTTGATAATTCGTCTTCGTTACTAAAATATGTATATGCTGTTACAGTTTTAGTAAGAAATCCATTTTTTTTACAATTATTGTTAATTGATATGTGGTACTAAAACCATTACAAAATATCATATACATATCAACAGTTTTTATTTTTACTTGAAAACGATACACCGCATGAAAAAGAATCAAGTGAGCTTTTTTCTTCTAAACATTGAACGAACAAATCAAAAATTATTTTTATTTTGAAAAAACCAGTGACGTACCATTTTTATCTTTATCTCTAAAAATATGTATATTGTGATGTGTCTGCACTCACGCCACTGATGAAATTCAAAATAAGATTTTTGCTTAAAAAAATGCGGCTCCATTAACTGTAAAAACGTGCAAAATTTCATTTAAATATCTTAAACGGTTTTAAAGATCTGAATAAAAACTTGATTTTTTACTAAAATTTAAAACCCTATATCTCAGTTATGAAGGTGCATTGAAAAATTTTCAACACTTCATTTTCAATTTGTTTTTGCTCCCTGAATCACACCCTAAAGGCACAGGCATCAATTTCGGGACACTTTGTATAGGTAATTTTCAAGTCTTAAATATCCTATATGTAATAAAATTGTAAATTATTGGTCATACAATCAAAGGAAAAATAAACAAACAATTAAAATATTAAAATAGAATTTATTAAAAATATAATTTTACATAGAGATAGAATTTAACTGTATAAACTACACAAGGAATAATTTTCGAGTTGTCAAGATATAATAAAACCGTGAATAAACATTAAAATTCCACATTGCAACCGAGAATTCTTTAATTGAAATTATTATTAATCTAAAATTAATTTTGTCTTCCTATTATACAGACTGGCTTTAATTCTATTTCGTAAATTTATTCAAATTTACATTCACCAACTTCAATATACATTCCAACGATTCGGGATTAACATTTACAGTAGTACATCATCCGTATAAATAAGAATAAATATTTTATTTTGTCGTATTTTAAATAGTAATTTATACATCCAGCACATAGAATTTTGATTAACTTGCAAACACAACCAATTCTTCAACAACTTCTTTTAACACGCTCTTAAACTGACACTAACAAACTTTCATGTTTATATAAAAACTATCTAACTAATGAATCGTTGAGTTTTGAACAGTTTCTGAACAGGTACTGCAAGTACAAATATAAATATGCATTTCATTATGGAAGTCATCAAATTAAAGAAGTTAATATAGCTAATAATACCTTGTCCGAAATTCATTAACTAATTATTAAAAAAAAACACAGATTAATCATTAAAAATCACAGATTTGCAACCGAGGGAAAGATCATGAATTGAATATTAAACGAAAATGTCAACTCCTTTAGACATCCATAATCAGCCACAAATCGAATCTCTCGAGCACTTTCCCTCTAAAATCTAATTAAATACTTAACAGGTCCTATTCTAAGGTGCTTTGAATGGTAAATTATCCACATTAAACACGACAATGGATGGGATTTGTAGTGTTTAATCCAAACAAATTACGCTAAATCTCATTGGGAATTCCAACGGTTCCATTTGGAATGCCCAATTACCTAAGTAACTACCATCCAGGTCGAATTCACATTGACAAATAATCGAAGATTTTTAATACGATTGTTAAGAATCTAGCTACAGTAGTGGTGGTGTCTTATTTTAAGAATTTCTAGCTTGTTCAAGCATCTCGGCAATGAATGATTCTAAGGTCACTCCTGATGCTAACCTGGAATAAATAAATTTAAATTAAATAAAAGTGCGAAGAATGTCCATAGCATCACGACAGGACAATAAACATTGAAAATACACACAAGGTCTAAAATCTTGGATATCCCCCTCTCCTTAAAAAAAATATTTGGGGTAAGGTCACTTTTTTCTTTTGTATAATAGAATATTTGCAAAAAAAATTTTTGCAAGTTTGTTTCTTTCAAAATGTCAGGACGTAAAGATCCTGCTTTTAACAGGGTAATAATTGTAATTTTACATGATGTTTTCCCACTCAAATCGCTGCAGAATTTCTAGGTTTTTTGTTGTGTTGAATGGTACACTGGTCTCAAGAATTACAAGAATAGTAGAGGGAAAAGTGCAAAGTGAATGCCTGCGAATGTGGGCACTAAAAGAAGATCGTTATTTGGCCTAATGTGCACGTAGATACTAAAATACCATGGCTCCAGCGCTTAGAGCTTTCTTTTAAAATACCTTCTGTCGAATACAATTCAACAAATTTTATTATGCAAATTTGCGTGCACGAATGCTTTTAAAGCTCTTCTTTAAGGTACTTTCGCGATACTGTCGGGAGTACAGTAATTTCATAGCATTAGCAATGGATCATGTTCACTAATTATAGAATATTTAGACTAATAAGTGAGAACAGACGGTAAAAAACCTGGAGGAAGGAATCACGCCATCAAGTCTAGATTTTCTCCTAGAGAAGTGACTACATAAGAGGGGAAGATGGTAATATTTTGAGGAAAGAATCATTGCACGCTATTAATTCACATGCCACAAATATGACAAAACAAGCTGACATTTAAAATGATATCAAATCCCTTATTTATTTACTAGACGAGTTCATCTTTAAGGTCTGTAATTCTAAGGAACGTCGTACAATAAGAATTCAAAAGGTGAAAGAAGATGGGAAAAAAAATTCGACAAAAATGGCCGTCGAACTCTTCAGATATGAATTTCATGCATACGACAGAAGTGGGAATATGTTTCTTGAGTAACTCACAATTGCATTAATCTAGATCCATATGCAAATCACTTAATTGGACCCGAAACAGAAGAATGAAACTAAATTCCACTAATAACAACAAGAAGCAATCGATTACTGAATTGTTTCAATGCCCGAAGGTGTGATTATATATAATGAAAAACCGAGGAGGTTTTACTGCCTATTAATTTAGGTCTCGTGTGATGAACACTATCTTTTTATTACTTTTTGTCCTGATAACTTTCCTAACAACTGTCATTCAAACTTCGTAAAACTACCCTCACTACAAAAAAAAATCTGAAAAACTATAGGTATGTTAAAAATTATTTTCAATTACTAGGATATACCGAGTAATACCACGACAATTGACATTGAGTGTATATTATGTTTATCGAGAACACTAAGGTACTACTTCCTCGTTGTGATAAAAATATGAAAAGCATTAATGAAATACTCTTGTTACCTATAGAAAAACAAATGATCCTGACACTTGAGACCGATCGATCTGAGCACGGGAAGTCGTAAAAGTAATTTTGCAAATCGTCCCTGTTCGCTTGGATACGTTGTGCGAACGTATTCCTCCATAACTTCGTATACTTTCTCCCGTATCACGTTAACGTCATCTTTACAGACCAAACCCCGAAATTCTAAAATATTCTAAGCGTAAATACGAATTCATTATTTGATGAAACACTTTACCAGGATTGAATAGGATAACAGCTCGAAGACATGCGAATTCGGTTTTGTCCACACGAATTTCGCGCAATTTATTAATAAAATCTTGTATCCAGCCATAGATATTTGCTACGCCTATCGCGTGTGAGGTCGATCTAGAAATGAGTACTTAATAATGTTTCATCATTGACAAAGATTTTAAAATACTCACTCGTTTATCGTTAGACCGGTAACCAAAAGGATACCCTGCTGAAGTGACATGGACCGATGAGCCAGAGCCATAATATGCAATTCGTTCCAACTATTTTTCAGTAGTATTATCTGATCCTGCATGTTTAAATTGGTAAAATGTGGTACGTATTTTGCCCAATCGAGCAATTGCAGGAGATGCTTATTTGAGGCGTTTCGAATGTTGTTTGTCTACAATAAGAAAATTGAAGTTATAAACAATAAAAATTCTTACTAGCCAGCGACAAACACTCCTTGCTACCTATAGAACGATTTTCAGGTTTAATTTATGAAGTTATCGAAGAACTTTATATAACTATTTCGTGGCTAAACCTCGTATATCGTGGCGATGAGAGGATAAAGCCAAAATCGAGTAGCGATAAAAAAAATGTTTTGCTGCACATTCTGAGAATTAATCTGGAATCCTAAAGGAGAGCCATAAAATGCGCACCAAGGTCGTCGGTGCATTGACGCGCCCGCGACGCAAATCAAATAATAATTCCGAAACATTTATTATCGGATTATTTATTATTATTTTTTTGTTATTTCTTTTATTTTATGAGGAAGATTTTAGTAATAACGACGAAATGAGGGGTTCCTCAACAAAGGTTTATAAATGCTAATTGAAGAAAAAAAATATGAATCTGGTCCTGAACTAACCTCTAAGGATGTTGACACTTCGTTGCATTCGACTCGTTTTTCGGCTTCGACTATCCTATCCAGAGGCATGTCCACTTGCATGTTTGAAGTCGATTCCACTTCCGAATTGTCGCGGTCCTTTGTTCGTTGCCGTTCCTCTTGGACCGCTTCCCGTTTCATACCCATTGTTAGACATTTTTGGTACCGACAATATTGACATCTATTTCTTTGTCTTTTATCAATTATACAATTTTTCTCTTCCCTACAAGCATACGACAAATCCTTTCTAACGGTTCGTTTGAAGAACCCTTTGCAACCTTCGCAACTGAAATTACAAACAAACAATGAAAAACATATGTCTAGTTGTAATTTGTATAAAAAGTATATATGACAAGCGACAGCGATACGAGAATTGATAAACAAGATTTGACCTTTACTGTTCTCAAACCCGTAGTGTTAAACTAATTTGGAGGTAGATATTGCGGACATATCTAGATCATACATATCTAGATTGTAAGAAAAAAATTAAATTCATTTATTATTCAATCTATGGAATTTTGAAAAATATCATGTGAATATCTTCGGTCCGGACAAGTGTGAATGCGGCTTAAGTAAACTGGTATAAAAGATATGGCCTTGGCCTTGTGCACGCGCCCATGTTGCATCACCGCGAACTTGGTTAGGCTATAATATTGGAAAATCTATTGTCACAGTTATTTTCCATGTGTATTGGTTTCATTCATAACGTTTCAATTGTCTTTTGTGTTGTTTGTTAAACGACCATAAATTGAATAAAGCAGAATGTGCAACACAATAAGCATGACCGTCATATTGGCATGCCCTTGACACTGAAAAATCATGTCAAATCGAAAAACATTTAAAAGAGCTTCCTGATATTCGAACTGAAATTTGTCGTTATAAGACTATTTTTGAGTGTTTGATCGGCCATTATCGCAAAGTGCACAGAACGAGCCATTATAAAGTCATTTATTATGGCTGTATTGACGCCTACGTACCAGATTTTCAATCTCGACCAAGGTCATTATGGTAAACAACTGAAAGATATTGCTTTGCTATCATAAACGGCATTTCTTTGAGCGTTAATTTCGAATATTTCTCGAAATAATGAAAGCATTGTTTTAGGATATTTTTTGTCAAATTTCAATAAAGTGTTGTTTCATCACGAAAAAAATTATATCTCACCTGTAAACGCCGTAATGTTTGCCACTGGCCCTATCGCCACAAATTGAGCACAAGTGTTTGGATCCGCTCAATGGATGATTGGGCGGATATGGACTGCCCTGACCACCCTTCTGGCCTCCACCGCTGCCTGGCGAAGGAATAAGCAAACCCACTTGACCCAAACTATATGAATTGGGACTATTCGGGCCCTGGGGGCTGAACTGGCCGAGGGTCGCCGCGTCCGGTTTCATTTCTGGCGGTGATTGAGGTCCAATCGGGCCCATTGATAAATTTTGATCAAGCGAGAGACCTGGAAGGGAACATGTTTGTTGAACTGAAAAATCCTACTAAAAATGTAGAAGGAAATGGTCAATAACGGTAACAAGCAACATCAAATGCCACTGTAATTGATTATTAGTTGCAATTGTGGCAACCTTGTTAATGACACGATGACAGTCCTTTTTCCTTTCTTTATTGATGTTTGGACATGAAAATGAATTTTTATGTCTACTTTGTTGAGCAGTGATTATAACATTGGGCAGGCATAAGGCAATGTCTAATGATTGCTAGGGAAGAAATGATGATGTCGTATGTAGGTAGGTAGTTAGATTGTGATTATATGCAAATTAAGAATAAATAAAAAATAAAGGGGATAATGGATAATAAATTGACATTTTAGTTACAAGGATCATATATGTTGTTTGAATTTTTTTGAATGTCTGAATTTATACTTAGATTTATACGTTAGTAGCACGTGAACATTTTTTGGCACGGTCAAAAATTCTTCATTTTTTTTCAATATACTAACCATATTTCATATATTTTCCCTTCAACGATTGATTAAAAAATATACGGCATTTAGCAATTCTTATATTTCTCATTTTAAAATTATGGAGAATCCAAATTAAAATTAAACTATTTTAAGCGACCTTTGCACTGACAATAACACTAAATCAGCAATAATGACAGTTTTGTATTGCCAGTAACACTGACCGTGCTAGGCTTTAAAGTTTTTTCGTAAATTGTCTCTTTTTTGGCAATTTGTTCGCGTCGTTTTGACATGTAGAAAAAAATTCGTGAACAGTATTCTATTCGACAGTTGTTTTGTCAATATTCTCTTAGAACAGTGAGTGACAATGCCCTTAATCAATATAATTCATTCTTTATTTAATCTTGCCATTAGTTGATAATAAGTTTGAATGATCCCCATGCATAGGGAAGTTTATTGCAAAAAAGTTATGACGCAACTGATGGCAAAAAATTAGTTCTAAACAATCGCACCCGAGGCGCTACGGAAAGGTGAATTGAATGACAGACGAGAGGGGCGAGCGGGCGTTCGTACACTCAAGGCCACCTACTTATATTCAACGCTTCGACGGCCGCCGTTTTTCAGAACAAACGAACAACAAGTGGCAACGTCGATTGAAGCTACAGAAAATTTGCTGAATCTTAAGAACAATTTATAAAAAAACATTCCCAATTAGGATGAAACATATGCAAAACAAAGGCTAAAAACGTGCCATAAGTCAAGTTCTAGATTTTGCTGATTAAAATATTTTGTATAAGAATTCCAATACTCTCGAAGCCACTTTATTATTACACATTGCCAAATTTTGTTTAGATTACAACCACACAATGGTTTAGTAACCTACTTTTTGTTGTAAAAATAACACAAAACAGATAAAAGTCTAGTAGGCTAATATCTGTAATTATATGTATTAACGTTCAATTGTTCGAAATACCTACAAACGTTAAAGTCGGTAAGCAACTAACATGAGTTCAACTGACAATGACAGGGATGATGGATGGTGGCGAAGCAACATGAACAATGAATGCAATTAAAGCAAATACCGGGTGGTCGAAACACTTACCGTTGGCGCATGGGTAACCTTAAAGAAAAAAGAATATATTAGAAACAATTTTAAGAGAAAAAAAAGACAATATGGTTGCATTGGATGACCTCATAATTGGTGTGATGATCAATCCGAAAATAACCTTTCGCTTGGTCGCGTCACGACATCAATGCAAAATAAGGTCAAGTGCAATCATTGAAACAGTTCTTCGGTCCTATTAATCACAATTTTCTTACAAATTTATTTTTTCTAATTGAATAAAACGTGACAACCAATCGAAACAAACAAATGAGAGTATTATTACCTAACGTCATTTGAGGTGGAGCGAATCCACCAAATCCCCGTCCCCAATGCTGTTGCTGGGCCCCTTGGATGATTGCCGTAACCGACATCATTGGCTTCTCTTTTTTCATCATTTCTACACACAACCTTCTAAATCACAGACCAAGATGCAAACAATTTGTCGTAGCAAACGAATGCACTTTACAATTGATAGTTTTTATCAACACACCACAAGAATAAAACCAATGATTTTTCCAATAAGTATTTTCAGATGTTTAGCGTGAACTCCAAATGGGAGTTTGAAAATTTTGGATATTTATCGTCACCTGAAAACTTGACATTTCACATCAATGGTATAGAGAGACTGATCGTCTGAGACGGGTGATCCGAACTAGTGAACTCTCCGATCACATCAACAAACTTCGAAAATGTTTAAAAATAAAATGGGGGAGACGCGTCCGCGCTATGTCGATGACGATGCGTCGCTCCTATCGAGGAGTGAAACTGGAAGGATCCAACCACATTGCCCTCCTCAACATACAATTAAACCGTGCAAAGGTCTAAAATTCTACAGGAAAATATTTAAATCCGTACTTAGATTATCGCATCCTTATTCAACTCCGAAATTATTTTCCGTCGTTTGAATAGGTCGATGGTTTTCCATTGCCACCTCCCGTTTATCAGACAAACAAACGTATTCGCAAATATTTACAAAAGTGCGCTTGCAGATGATGATAATCGTTTTTCTCAGCTCGTTTCGCGTGTTTATTCGTAATTCGACCCTGACCGTCTCTACTAATTTTAAATTTGGCGTCTATGTCATTGAAATCGGTCGACCTCACTCAGGACAGGACTCTACCCCAAATAATTTTCAAAGTCAAAGACCAGGAATACCGAAAAGGCAGTTTCTGTGAACGAATAATATATTTCTTTGGCCGGCTGCGGCATACGACGTCGCAAAATAAAACACTAGCGCGCCACGAACACGCGATCGCTACTGTACCTATGTTGGTTGGTGATGGTCGTTCTAAAAATCATGGGCTATTGGGACTGCGCCACAGACCGTTCAAGGGCAAACAAACCAAAATAACATCCATAATGAGAGAGTCATCAAGTCGATTTTAATCCGGGAATCGTAGCAGCAACTACAACGCCGGAAACGAAGAATTGCGCGGCGAAATCAAGTTACTGTTCCGAAAATAAATGAATTGTTGTTCGGATAAGGTTTCTTGAAAAGCAACTGATACTTATAGTCGAGATTATTCCGATCTCGTCGTGACCACGCACACGAATGATTCATTAGTTTTTTCTTCATTATCGTAATAGAGAACTGTAACTGGACATTTTCAAAAAATCAAACAAAAAAACTGCCAAAGATGCTTAGAATAGGAAAGAGACAAAACAGAATCGGAAGAGAATCTATTTCAAAAGTTTGAATGAAAAAGTTAATGGTTAAAATTTCATTCCATACTGCAAAATATTTTGATCCAAAACAATAGGTACAAGCAAGTGTCATTCGCGAAATTAACGAAATTCCCCGGTACAGAAAATTCAAATTCAAATAGATCAGTGACGGCAGTTGGTGCGGAAGCTTCCAAGGTCTCCAAATAGCCGGTGCACATGAAAAAAATTCGCCCTTCTTTACGACCAAGGTTACCATCCATCGCATAGACACCGTCGTTCGGCGAAACACAACGGAATAGGCACCAGTTGTCGTCGTCTAGTTCGGTGCGGTTCGATATTGATTATTAATGCGGATGGTTTTTTTTCTCTAATCAACGAATCAATCATGTGTATGATGATAAACAATGTTGTGGCATCGACGAACAAAAAAGCCGGGCTATTCTTGGCGGGCTGCATCGATCGTTGTTCGTCTCGACGTCGTGGGTCGGGATGGGTTTGGGTCTCCTCCTCCTCTCTTGTCGAGGGAATCCACCCACCATTGCCTCTCCCCCGTTGTTTTTGCCGTCGATTTTCCACGAATTCGCAAAACAGTCTACGACCGAAAGATCGAAAAGTATGAGGGATTCTATAATATGTCGCTAGAGGTGGTTTAATTACAAAATCTGCAAGGTCAGAGATAGATGATAGATTTAGATAGAAAAAGAATATTTGAAAAAAAGAGAAGAGAAAATAATGAACGGTTAAATCAGGATTATATACCGTAAAATCGATAGAACACTGATTTCGTTCCAAAATGGGTCACTTTTATCCAATGCCGTAATGGGTTGTGAGCCTTGATATCCAAGCTAATCCAAGGTTGATATATTATATATTTAATTGATTGGATTCGCTTAGGAGGTCTATTTATGGCTTTAAGTATACTAATGGTGCTGGCCCTTTGGGATAATTTAATCATTTTTTCTACAGGCCGTTATGAAACGTGATTTTATACATCGCAAATGGTGTCAAAAGCGCTTCTTTACGTTTGTTTATCCATATCCAACTATAAAAATCATTGTTAAGGTCTTACCGCGAATAAAGGATTTTATTCACGATATCAGGGCCACTTTCATAGTATCGTTTTGACATCGGTCAATATCGAAAAAAGTTTACTGCCAAAAAATAAATAAATAAACTTAAACTGTAAACATTGACTCTATTATTATATTTTCATATTTAATATAACTTTTCCTTGCAGGAAAAATATTGTATGTAATTCGCGAGTAAAGATGTTTTATGAAATTTACTCGGATTTTTAACTCTCCACCTCATGCCATAAAACGTTATTCTACACACTTACTATACAGGGTATCCCAAAAGTGGCGCCCATCCATTTAGGATGTGATTCAAGGAATAAAAACAAACTGAAAATGAAGAGTTGAAAATCTGCCAATTCGCCTTCCTTATCAAGATATAGGGTGTTAAAGTTTTAGAAAAAAAAACAAAATAGTACGCCACTGCTTTTTCTCCAAATAATAATTATTTTTGGAATCCTCGTTCAATTTAGAAGAAAAAAACTCTCTTCACCCTATTTGATCCGATGCATCTTTTTGGAGTAAAAAAATAGAAACTGTTATTAAAATCATTGAAAAATATCGTGCATGTAAAAGGTTTTATTTTTTTACTCAAAAACGATGACTCAGACGAAAAAAAGTCAAGTGAGCTTTTTTCTTCCAAATTGAATAAGAATTCCAAAAATAATTTTTATTCTGAAGAAAACAAGTGGCGTACTATTTTTATTTTTTTAAATGTATTGTGATGTATTCGTATACATGCCACTGGTGAAATTAAAAATAATATGTTTGCATTAAAAAAGGCGTTTCCATTATCTGTCAAACCATTGAAAATTTCATATAAATATCTCAAACAGTTTGCAAGGTATGAATAAAAATTGGATTTTTTATTAAAACTTTAACACCCTATATCTTGATAAGGAAGGCGAATTGGCAAATTTTTAACTCTTCATTTTCAGTTTGTTTTTGCTCCCTGAATCATATCCTAAATGAATGGGTGTCACTTTTACGACACCCTGTATAAATAACTATTACATATATTTATGTTTCCGTATTGATTGTCTGATCGACTTAATCTTTGAAATCCATTTATGTATTACAGCTAAACTGAATAACCAGCAAATACTCATCGCAAATGTATTTAATAAGAATACACAAATCTAGGTAAAATTAGGATTTTTGTTGCAGAACGATAGAAACATGTTTACGATTAAAAAAATTGTATTTTCAATATCTATGATTTCTTCTTGATAGAGCAAAAAATATAAAAAAAATATACAACAATAAACTAAATTTCAAGTCTTGAATGAGAAAATTAGTTTTTCGTTGTTGTTAACGACAAATTAGCGAAGGAATCCAATTCAATCCAATTATTTTGGTGAAATAAATTATTTCACTAAATAATTTAATTAAATTAAATATAGTTTTTTAAAATATTCAATACCTCACCTCAATAGTATAATAAGCTCCAAATGCCAATAATCCAGAAAAATAAGAGAATCGCTTATCAATAATGATGAACTGTTGTTATTTTTTTCTATCTTAATTTTTACCCACCCAAATATAAGAATTCAGTTTGAATGATTTTAAAATTTCTTAATACATACATACATATGTATAAATTTTTATTTATTTCTTCAAATGTAACGAAAATTAGAATTTTGCTTGATTTATTGTAATATTTGATTTTTGAATTTAGATAATAAAAGTTATCAGTACTATTGTTTCAATTAATCTTTTAACATAATATTTAAAATGAAGTCCTAATTTTATGAAAACTAAATTTTTCATTTGATAAGAAAATATGAAATTAAAAACAAAAAAGATTATTTTCCAATTTTCTTTAGCTTAACACAATAGCAAACACAAATTTAACAATTAAATGCAATCAGATTTTGTACTCAAAGACTAGGTTTACTTTATTCACTTCTTCTAATGAATTTTCAAAGAATACCATATAAACGGATCTGATGGAATTGTCTCTATAAAGATCCAACAGATCTTTTCTTTTTTCTAGATTCAATGAAAAGTGGTTTTTTTGTACGCTGGCTGTAACTGGTTTTCCCCCTTTTCTGATTATTTCTAAGTTGTTTTTTATTTTGTTTGGCATCGACCAATTTAAAATTATTTTATAGAAGACGGTTTATAGAAAATTGTTATCGGGTTGGGTTTCTTCCACTCCGATAATGCTTAAGTCTTTCCAAATCCCCATTTTCTTGTCTGGTGTTGTTATGAAATTTTTTCCGATTTAGGTACTTAGTGACTTGAGTTGTTACACTGAATAATTGAGACATTAAAAAATCTAAAGTCGTTATATACAGGGTGACAATTTGAAAACGAAGAGCATTTAATATTTTTTTAACTGATGACAGTATGAAAATTTCGCGAAACACGTCAATTTATATATCAAGGGGGACAACTTTTGAGCTTATGTCCAACCCCCTATCTTCAACCCCTTGAGCAGGGGGTGACTCACCCCCAAAACCTTAAATGGAATGGGGGGTCGAGTGATACCTCATTTTAAAGGTATTTCAAAACTGCATATAGGTGCCTAATTAGATTTTAAATTTATCGATTCGTTTTTGAGAAAAAGAGCCTCAAAAAGTCAAGAATTAACAAATTAAATATTTTTTTTTGCAAAAACTATTAGGTTTTCGATACATGTTGTAAGGAACTTTTCTCTTGGAAATGATCTCCTTAATCGTTGGTTACAAGTACGAAAGTTATTTCCTTAACACCCTGTATGTATGTACAGGGTGTTCAATAAACCTTTACATAAATTTAACCAACGATTAAGGAGATCATTTCCATAAGAAAAGTTCCTTACAACATGTATCGAAAACCTAATAGTTTTTGCAAAAAAAAATATTTAATTTGTTAATTCTTGACTTTTTGAGGCTCTTTTTCTCAAAAACGAATCGATAAATTTAAAATTTAATTACACCCCTACATGCAGTTTTGAAATACCTTTAAAATGAGGTATAACTCAACACACCTTTCCATTTAAGATTTTGGGGGTGAGTCACCCCCTGCTCAAGGGGTTGAAGATAGGGGATTGGACATAAGCTCAAAAGTTGTCCCCCTTGATATATAAATTGACGTGTTTCGCGAAATTTTCATACTGTCATCAGTTAAAAAAATATTAAATGCTCTTCGTTTTCAAATTGTCACCCTGTATATATATAAAATTTAAAAGTAGTTTCAATAATAAAATGTTTAGGAACTCGTAGCAGGAATATGATCAAGGTTAAATCTCAAAATTAAATTTTTACACTTGTTACGCTACTGAATTAAGGTATCAAAATATGTACATAATATACATATATGTATATCCTTGTATATGTATAGTGTTTTTATTTTAAAAACTTTTCATCGGGCAGCTAACAAGCTTTGCTGCTAGGTCTAGCATATCGCTATTAATTTGTGGTTATGTTTCATATTTGTTTTGCCTTTTATTTTTTTGTTATTAACGAGATTCTGTCAAATTAAAATAAAAACAAACTAGGAATCTAACGAAAATCGCTTACAATTAATAAAGAAGTTACAAGTTTTTTTCAACGGCTATTAGAATGAGTTAGTATTGTTAATAAGAAAATAAGTACATAGATTCGTTACAAAGGAACAGTTAATTAAGTAAAGTAATAAATAATACTAAAAATAATAACTGGTACTAGGTTGAAAACAGGATATACAGAAAACATGACGTACAAAGAAATGGAAGAAATGTGTTGGATTTGAGAACGTCGGTCAATGGTAAAAATGGCGGTAAGTTTGAATATATACAATTATTGATGGAGTACTGTGTAGTTTCTGGGCCAGCAATTTAATAATGTCATTCAGTCAGTTAATTTCAGTGACATGCAAAAGTTTTAAAATAAAAAAACTATACAGTAAGTACGAATATGTCGCCATCTATTAGAGTAATTCAACTATTTAAATTGGCGCCACCTGTTAAGTAACGATTGAATTACGATAGAAAGAAATAAATGAAATCTTCAGAAGTTGCTTAACAACTACATGTTGAAAATGAAGAAATTGAATGATTGAATTTAAAATTTTATAATTGTACAACTTAACTAACATCATGATTTAATATAGTAAAGAGCAATTGGAGAGTTGAAAGTCCATTGCCTTCCAGTTTCAAGGAAAACCTGACCTAAAACATTTATATACTCCAGACAAAAAACTCAATAAGGGCAATTTACTTTATACTGAAAAAAAAAATTTCAATACAAATTTTCATTATTCATTAATAAAAAAAACCGCTCGGTAACACCTTATTAAATTGTTGAAAAAATTAAAATGAACATACAAAGAATTGCGGTCAGTGAACTAAATAGGCCGACCCTGACTTTGCCATTGCCCTTTCGGCAATCAGTCCGACCCACTTTTCTGATTACGTTCACGAACGATTTCATTCACTCACCTCTATCAGAATTTTCCATTTCCTTCTGGGTTCCCAATACAGATAACTTCCAAACAAACAGGAAAACTTTTCACTTAATATGAAAAAAACAACAATGAACCTACTTTCTGAATGGTAAACATGGCTGAAAGTTTGAGACGTTTTTCTGGACTTTTATATGACGGTTTACACAAACTACCACTGACTCCAAATCGGACACGCTGTATTTTTGTACGGGCGATAAACTTTTCATTAATTAGCGAACCGGTTAATTTGTAAATTTGGCAAATATTAGAAGCCACCAAGTTGGTAAGAGTCGCTGCAACGAGACTCCAATTGAAGTGGCGCCACCACACGGACAACCTGAGCACTACTTAAACTATTTTTTTTAATGAGATCCATTATTAAGATGACACATTAAAATAATTAATTTTATTATGTTTTCAATTTTTCTAAAGAATTTCTTTGGCTTATCTATGTTATATGAAAAAATACTGAAATGTTATTTGAGTTGTCTAACTTTAGGATTAAATTATATATAATGTCATTTCTGACAGACGGTGTTGCCAGTTTAATTGATATTTTCCGCAATCAAAAAAAGTTAGAGATTTTCTTTAATATTACTTAATAATACAAATTCATATATTTATTTCCAGTTGAGAAAAAAAAAACATTGTACAGTTTTTGACAATGGAAAAACTGATAGAAACAGACATGTTTTAGAGATATATGTATTGTGTGTTGTCTATAGAAACATCAAGTTTCAGTCAGCTGTTTGATGGGCATCTGTCAAAAAATCTCGAAAAGGTGATTGTTTGTTCAGGGGCTCGATCGTAGCTGGAAATGCACTCGCTATTCGATAAATGCGGTCACGTGCATGTATGTTTAGATCGTCGAATGGTACAGAGTGTATCTCGAATTTCCAAACACGAAATTGAATAATTCGCATGGCAGTTTGGTGTCGTTTCCTGTGAGGCAAAGGAGTGAAAATGGGAGTGGCTTTATTCGCGCATCGACAATCGGGATATGTGAGAGCGAGTTTGTACATTTTCCACTTTTAGTATCTACAGTGCAAAGAGCGGTTTGAGGGGGCTCGGAATTTTTCGAAGGTGAAAATTCAGGAACCCGCGAAAGTGTCGTCGGTATATCTATAGCCCCCCTCCTCCCCACCTCTTTTTCTGGGTTGTTTTACACGCGTCCGCAGTGAAATTAATTTCCGTTTACTGCCCTAATCAGGATTTGGGGTAAATTCTTACTGTGCATTTTTGTCCAAGAAAAAGCGGTCTTTTTAACTTTTAACGTATCGATTGGACGGTGCCGGATCACATGACTCTACAACAGCTCAAGTTCCAATCTAACCACAATTAAGGCATCCGAGAAGTGTAAGTGCCCTTTTCATCTATTCATAGTTAATTCTAGAGCTATGCATGTTTAGTTCCTATATCCATGTAGGTACAACTAAATATGTTTAAGTACGAAAGAATCGTAAAAGGAACCGCGTTAGTGTACAGGAAAAAAATCTTTCACCAAATTTGTATTCATTGTGTAATATTTCAGGAATGTAGATTCTACTGATTTTAATGACGACATAAATCTAGATGGAAGAACATACCTACAAGATTTTAATTCAAGAGAGAAAGCTAACAGTACACTGACCTTACCTACCTTAACATTTTTTTAATGAATTATCAGTTATTTACGAGACTTCTTTTTAAAAATTATTTTATTATTGTTTTCTGTTGTGATAGTTGTGTAATTTCGAAATTGCACCTGCTCTGCTTATTTCCTTGCAGTTTTATGATTTCAAGATGTTATTCGATCAGTTGTTGACAGTTCATGTTGCTGTGTTATTTGATGTTTCCATTCACATACTGATTAAATTGTGAGCTATTGTCGGCCGATAATATTTTGTCGTTTCAAATATTCCTTTCGTGCTCACTTATTGGTGGTCGTTTTTTCATTGTTACATTATTAGGAATATGTATGTTTTATTCTACTCGAAATGAGCCAAGGTTTGTGCATAGATCTAAGGGTGTAACATCAGTGAAACAGGTACTTTGCCAAAGGAAGGAAGAACATATGTAGTTTATTTGTTGAATGTTGTCCATTGTGTCCATCCATCATCTTTGGCATATACGTCATCAAACGACGTTCATGTCAATGATGGATGGAATTACCTTCTCATATGTAACGAACACACCTGAAAAGTAGTAAGTCTGAGATAGGTTCGACCAGCCATGATGTAACGGATAACATTCAAAAATTAACACATATATATCATATGTATACATACTCGCAATTAAAATTAATCCGATTTTTTCTTTAGGTGTACAAAATGCTCGTCATTTTTGGTGTAAATATATACCTTTTAGAACTGCTTGCAAATCTTAATTTTAGAGTGACAATGAAATAATCAATAAACCTGACATTTTAATGCTGAACGCTTATAATGTATCATTAGAATTTCGCCTTAGAATTACAACTTTTAAATATTGATTTATGTATATGTATATATTAGATGCTATGTTTTAGAGATCAAAATTCACTCATTAATCTATTAAATAGGTGATCCCACGATGTTTCAAGACTTAACATAGGACAATTCGGGTCGACGCAGGCTGCTGCGCCCGCTGGTACCTCCTCGGACAACATGTTGATCGCCGAAGGGGCGGCAGGTCCCGCCACCACGCCCGGTTCCCCGAACGGCGCCGCCATGACCACACCCCCGTTCACAAATCTCGTAGATGTGACGGGAGTGGTCAATATTCCGCCCAGCCCAACGGCGCGTCCGCTACGTAATATTTCGGATGTGCGCTTGTCACTGCAGACTGGGAAATTACAGGAGGTAAAGCAACTTTTAAGGGCGAACGCGTGGCCTGCAAATCATTCAATCAGAAAGTAAGTTTAAATTGACTTTTACACCAATTAATCTGATTTAATGAAAAAAAAATCATATAGAGAACTATGGCCGTTACTTTGCACTCAACACGCGAGGGCTGGTGGCGTTTCCGGTGACGGCTTTTACTGGGACATGGTAGTTCAAGTGTTTGGTTCAGCTGAATTGCCGGACCGTCCTGTGGGTCTGCCTCCGTTTGTAGAACCTTCCAGATGCCACGCCTACCACTTAACAAGAACGGGTCGGGCATGTGCCGATCGAGTGGTCAGCGTTCTGGGCTACGCATGTCCTGACATTGTTTACAGTCCTGCCATTTATCCAATTTGTGCTCTTTTATTANCGTTAAAACATAGCTTATTAAGTCCTCTTGGAGTCCCAGAAGTCCGATTCCGAAGTTCGCAGCGGTTACGGTACAGTAGCGATTTTCATGGCAGACTGCAGCTGTCAAAATTTTTTCTTTTTTTGGAATAACTCGGAAATGGTAAATTTTAGACAAAAAACAGTTTACATAAAGTGGCCATAAAATTTGACGGGGAATCCAAAAATATATAAAAAAATGGGGGGTTCCATTTAAAAAAACAAAACTTTGCTATTTTTTACTTATTTAGAACCCCCTGTATAAACCGAAAATAATTTTATCTTGTAGCAGAGATGAAACCCTAAAAGTTTTAAATGAAACATTTTCCCATATGTCTAACGGTTTAGCAGCTATTGACCGACGGGCGCTTAGTGGACAACCCTGTATATTGGCCTGCGTAAACCGTTTATGCTATTATATTTCAATAACGCATTATGTGAGATTGATCAAGAGAAATCGGTGAATAGCAAATATATCCGACCATCACTAGCAACAATTTTCTTGAAAATTTCTTGTAAGTTGCAATCAATATTCCCGCAAAGCCTATTCGAATAGCAATTGCTGGAAAAAAACATAAATAAACAACAGAATGTACAATGCCTCAAATGTCATAGAGAGACGATACTCTTCTGTTTTGTGGACCCCTCAAGCAGGTCTTTGTCTGAATACAAGTACATACATGATGCCATGGAATAGTATATTACATATTGAGGTTCGTAAGTGACACTTTACCACATCGCTCTACCGTTCGCGCACGAGCGGAGCGAGGACCGCATCATCCAAGTTGCCAGACTGACGAATGTTTCTGCTGAGTCACGTATGTTATTTTTCATAAAACCCGTATCGAAAATTCAACTTCATTTTGTCAATAAAAATGCAAATAGAGTTTTATACATCTTTGTTCGTAAGTGACTTTTTACGGCCTCGGCTGGTTAGTCATCATCCATGTTGCCGTAAAGAGTCACTTACGATTTTCAATATGTACATTTTGTTTTCATAAAACCTGTATCGTTAGTCCAACTATTTTTTGTAAATTGTTAATAACAATGCATAAAATAAGTTACAAATAATAATAAAACAATTCAAAATCCAGCGGTGAAATTCTGACAATCACTTCATTATTATGAGGTTAAGACTTGACAATTGTCACAGAATCACAGAACGCTTAAAATGAATTATTTAAATATTTATATTATATTTATTTATTTTTGTTATTAATAACAAGAGTAGAGCGTTTTTAGTTGAAATACTTATTTATCTTGAAAATCTTGTGTCTATTGGTATTTAACATTTTCCTTTTCCAAAATGCACTGGACTTCATGTTTTTGGGTTTTGAGTTTGAGAACTATATAAAGCCTAAAATGTGACTCGTTTTTAAATTAATCTCTCTCGGAAAAATTAATAGGTTTCTCTTAGATAAATTAATAACGGGTCAAAAGAAGCTATTTGTGAACGAATCAACTTTTAGAGCAGCAGTAAGTCACTTACGACCCTCTCTACAGGCAGGATGCAGGTTCTATGAAAAATAAATAACAATCGTTCTAACACTCTAGATGTAGATGGCGCTAAAAATATTTTATATTTCTAGGTTTAGGTATTTTATTTGTTTGTTTCTCTCGTTTAGCTAAATGTATATTTTTCCAACCGTGAAATCGGTTGCAAAAATAGTTTCTTGCCTTCGTATTAGGTAAGAATAAAATAATAAATATGAGTTCGTCGCTTTTTCCCACTTACTAGATATGTTTGGATAAAATAAAAGGAAAAACGACTTTTCTTATAAAAAAAAAGAAAATAACAATTTTCCGCAAACTCCCTATTTGCCGCAGTGTCAACACTCCAATTTATGAACTGTTTCACATTTGTTTGGTTAAAGTCGATTAAAACTGACATCCGACCGTTGAGAAATCTCGTTAGCAACCTAAATATTTATTTTGCGTATTCTTTACAGAGGGTTTCATCCATAGAAGATTTACAATATAAACGCACATTTTTTACAGTCGTTTCTTGTTTATTTCATTACTTTGGCCGCGGTGTGCGCATCTCTAATTAAAACAAATTTGCCGCAATAAAAGACGGTGTTAAAATTTAATTGCTTTTATCATTTTCTATCATTTTCCGAGTTTGTACACGCCCCTTTATTATATTTCTATCTAAGGTTCACCCAAAAGAATGAAAAATTAAAAACAAAAGAAAAACAACATCATACACTTATCCATTTTGACACATTTCGAAATAGATTTTACCTCGATATTTACTTTAGATGTTCGAACGTAATATTATTAAATGTTTGTTTTCGAAAGTTCAATCAAGTTCGTTAATACATAGTTTTGTTCCATTTATTCTCGTATAAATATATCTAAGTGTCTATTTGATCTTTTCAACTCGGAAAATTGGTTGGAAAGTATTTAAAATATACTTGGAATTTTTATATAAAATAAAAGTACGAGGGTTTTTAAATAGAATCTTTTAGAAAGGGTCACATTATATTTTTTACGTAACAATTTTAGACGAAATCTTATTTTACCACATGAGTTTCACTCTTACTCTAGCACACTTTGGGTGACATTTTTAATGAACTAAAAAAATTCGGAAATGCCT
>JABRWK010000025.1:825103-835383 GCA_013372445.1 Hypothenemus hampei | reverse complement strand
TGCGTAAACCGTTTATGCTATTATATTTCAATAACGCATTATGTGAGATTGATCAAGAGAAATCGGTGAATAGCAAATATATCCGACCATCACTAGCAACAATTTTCTTGAAAATTTCTTGTAAGTTGCAATCAATATTCCCGCAAAGCCTATTCGAATAGCAATTGCTGGAAAAAAACATAAATAAACAACAGAATGTACAATGCCTCAAATGTCATAGAGAGACGATACTCTTCTGTTTTGTGGACCCCTCAAGCAGGTCTTTGTCTGAATACAAGTACATACATGATGCCATGGAATAGTATATTACATATTGAGGTTCGTAAGTGACACTTTACCACATCGCTCTACCGTTCGCGCACGAGCGGAGCGAGGACCGCATCATCCAAGTTGCCAGACTGACGAATGTTTCTGCTGAGTCACGTATGTTATTTTTCATAAAACCCGTATCGAAAATTCAACTTCATTTTGTCAATAAAAATGCAAATAGAGTTTTATACATCTTTGTTCGTAAGTGACTTTTTACGGCCTCGGCTGGTTAGTCATCATCCATGTTGCCGTAAAGAGTCACTTACGATTTTCAATATGTACATTTTGTTTTCATAAAACCTGTATCGTTAGTCCAACTATTTTTTGTAAATTGTTAATAACAATGCATAAAATAAGTTACAAATAATAATAAAACAATTCAAAATCCAGCGGTGAAATTCTGACAATCACTTCATTATTATGAGGTTAAGACTTGACAATTGTCACAGAATCACAGAACGCTTAAAATGAATTATTTAAATATTTATATTATATTTATTTATTTTTGTTATTAATAACAAGAGTAGAGCGTTTTTAGTTGAAATACTTATTTATCTTGAAAATCTTGTGTCTATTGGTATTTAACATTTTCCTTTTCCAAAATGCACTGGACTTCATGTTTTTGGGTTTTGAGTTTGAGAACTATATAAAGCCTAAAATGTGACTCGTTTTTAAATTAATCTCTCTCGGAAAAATTAATAGGTTTCTCTTAGATAAATTAATAACGGGTCAAAAGAAGCTATTTGTGAACGAATCAACTTTTAGAGCAGCAGTAAGTCACTTACGACCCTCTCTACAGGCAGGATGCAGGTTCTATGAAAAATAAATAACAATCGTTCTAACACTCTAGATGTAGATGGCGCTAAAAATATTTTATATTTCTAGGTTTAGGTATTTTATTTGTTTGTTTCTCTCGTTTAGCTAAATGTATATTTTTCCAACCGTGAAATCGGTTGCAAAAATAGTTTCTTGCCTTCGTATTAGGTAAGAATAAAATAATAAATATGAGTTCGTCGCTTTTTCCCACTTACTAGATATGTTTGGATAAAATAAAAGGAAAAACGACTTTTCTTATAAAAAAAAAAGAAAATAACAATTTTCCGCAAACTCCCTATTTGCCGCAGTGTCAACACTCCAATTTATGAACTGTTTCACATTTGTTTGGTTAAAGTCGATTAAAACTGACATCCGACCGTTGAGAAATCTCGTTAGCAACCTAAATATTTATTTTGCGTATTCTTTACAGAGGGTTTCATCCATAGAAGATTTACAATATAAACGCACATTTTTTACAGTCGTTTCTTGTTTATTTCATTACTTTGGCCGCGGTGTGCGCATCTCTAATTAAAACAAATTTGCCGCAATAAAAGACGGTGTTAAAATTTAATTGCTTTTATCATTTTCTATCATTTTCCGAGTTTGTACACGCCCCTTTATTATATTTCTATCTAAGGTTCACCCAAAAGAATGAAAAATTAAAAACAAAAGAAAAACAACATCATACACTTATCCATTTTGACACATTTCGAAATAGATTTTACCTCGATATTTACTTTAGATGTTCGAACGTAATATTATTAAATGTTTGTTTTCGAAAGTTCAATCAAGTTCGTTAATACATAGTTTTGTTCCATTTATTCTCGTATAAATATATCTAAGTGTCTATTTGATCTTTTCAACTCGGAAAATTGGTTGGAAAGTATTTAAAATATACTTGGAATTTTTATATAAAATAAAAGTACGAGGGTTTTTAAATAGAATCTTTTAGAAAGGGTCACATTATATTTTTTTACGTAACAATTTTAGACGAAATCTTATTTTACCACATGAGTTTCACTCTTACTCTAGCACACTTTGGGTGACATTTTTAATGAACTAAAAAAAAATTCGGAAATGCCTGCCCCCCCTATTATACAAATAAGCGTATTATCGATTTACAGTGACCGAATCAAAGATTAGTACATTCTTTTAATCAGGATATGCTTATTACATATCCAGACTGATTCAAATTAATTTAATTTAACTAATTAATGAAATTACTAATAGCGATAATTAATTAATACTATTGATAACTTACTGTTTACTTAATTAATTTGGTATTGAAGATTGAAGATCGGTTAAATTAATAAATTTACAGTGTCTTTTCGGCTGATGAAAATGATACAATTAACAAAAAAAAATTAAAACTACATTCTCGATTTATTTGATAAATCTAGCATTTTTAAATGAAAGATCCTGTATATTTGTATGGATATTAATTGGAAATCATTTTCTGTACAAAAGTTTCTACTGTGCTGAAGTGGAAAATAATAAATATTTGATTGTAAGATTGATTGTATACCTACATAAATTGCGTTTTCTTTCCGAAATACTCTTTATTTGGGGTAGGACACTGGCTTCATTGGGTTTATAGTGAATCTTATCAAGTGAAACATTTTTTTTATTTATTTTTTTGATGCATGTTGTACTTGAAACTTCAGAATAATAAATTATTAACAGTCCAATAAATATATGTACATATATTAAAAAATGAAAAAAAAGTTTCGTGTTGTTTACACGTTTTTTATATATGTATTTATTACTTGTTAATATAAAAATTACAAAATGAATTCGAGTAATTTCCATTAAATTCTCACAGTAATCGAATGCGTACTCGTATAATTTGAAAGGAATTTCAGATAGTTATGTACTTAAAAAAACTCATCGAAAAGGTTTTCATTATCTCAGCAGTAATAATTAATTAAAATGCCCGTGTATATTTTTAAATTGTTCTGTTATCTTATCATTTATTGTCAGGAAATCAGTAGAAGGCTCACAATCAGAGGTAACATTTCGTTTAATATTCGTACACCGTTTTATTATTGTTACACTTTTAATTTATTATTAATGTTTACACCTGAGAAAACAATATAATTTAAGTCTGACCATAAATGGCTTTACAAGATATTTGGAGCAAATAATATTCTTTTAATAATAACTGTAAAGGTTATGATGGACAGACGATGGCCGGAAGTTGTTTCAGCCAATATATTGTCTGCCAAATGAGATTCCGAGTAGTACTGAAGTTGCTCATCAATCTATTTTAATATTCACTATTAAGTGTACCCATGGAATAGATTCTAAAAGGAAATGTTAATATTTTTCATTTGAATCCATGGTGCCGTTGAATCATCAATTTTTTGTTTGTTTGTGGCAAAATAGCTTTGCCTTCATGGTGAAACGTGAATAAAATTTGGCACAAGCGTGGAACTTCTCGAAACCGATTCATCAAGTTATTTTCGACTTCCGTTTCAATGACAATTTTTTTGATGCTACGAAAACTTTCTTCGAAATCCACTTTCGGACATCATATACAGTCGGATCTCTTATCCTAGGAAAAATGAGACGGTCGATTTTTTCGATATTGTTACCGGGAATTTTTTCCAAAGAATTTGGCATGTGCCTCAATTTACAATTTTGTTTATGATTGTTTAAGTTGCCAGTTTTGCGGATCATAATTCTCGATTTCAGAGTTTTGTCCAAAAAACTAATAATAATCTGACCGATGTTGTTTATATTTGTACTCTAGTTGATAATCAATCTCTATGTTAATTAACGATTTGTTGAACTTATTTATTATTGTTATTGGTCTTTGACATTGATAAAAATTCTACATGCTTATTGTGAAGGCCCTGATATTGACAGTAAACATTCATGAAAATGTGGTGTACATGTGCATTCTACTCATGTAAAATTCAGTTCAAAGATTATATTATTGTCTATATGTGCAATGCAAAGCAGATGTAACATACACTAATGTAGCTATAGGGCATTATTATGTATTATTATAATTTGCTCAACGACTCGACAAACAATTTTGAGGCCGAATTGAGCCGCAAAACGTGTAAACTGTGTCAACAAAAGCAAAATAGGACATCCCGCCAGCTCCCGCATTGAGTCTGAGAGACTTTTAGGCAATCGATTTTTGGAAATTGCCTCTAACATGGTATGGAGTCTGATAATTATGCGCGCAGGGAGTATGCGGAAACGCTTAAGGTTTTAGATTTTCCTTTTTTCTCGATGTTTGCGCAAGCGAATTTTGACCATGTTAGTTGGAAAAGGAAAAGAGACAGCTTTTTGTTTTTTAATCCCAAAGAACAATACATATACTTAAAATAGTGTTGTTATTTATGCTTTGTGCATGGCCGTCTATTACCCCCGGATGACGTCAGTACGTCTGGATTAAGGGAGAATCCTGTCCACGTTTATATCAATTCCGAGATTAATCTTCCTAATAAGGATCCAGATGCCAAAACGAATCGATATAAATTCCTCCACGTCCTTTGCGAATCTGTAACGCAAAATAACAAAATTAGAGCTCTCCCTAAAACAAAATATATCTTCAATTTGTCAGAATATCCATATGTGTTGAGACAAAATCGATAAAACAATTTTATTTTGTTTTTTTTTCAGAGGAAGAAGCTTACCACTGCATGGCTAGTTTAGTGTCCTGCAAAGAGAAAACTTTTATAACTCAAACGAAACTTCTCTACGAAGTCACATGGAAAACTGTAATGCAAATATGTAGAAAACACGTGGTAAGTGGCAATCCGTTTAAAAATTATTCACTTCCCCGTGGCATCACCATAATAAAGTGTTTCATCCATTTGTCTTCATTTAGTCGTAGTTTATGTCAAGAACGGTAATTTTTTGAAAAAGGGTCAACGAGGAAGTCGTGGGAGGCGACGGTGTCATTGCCTCAATGTCAGAGCAGAAATTTCACTGTTATAGCCTTTTTTTTGTTCTATGTCTGCACCACGTTCTCTCTATAAAAAATATTGAACCGATTTGTTTTTTTATGATATACGCATACTTTCAGATTTTGTTTGAACTTTTTTTGTAGAAAAAACCGGGTTCAGACATGTAGATCCGTAACTCCTACACATAACTAGTTATCGTCTTAGTTCTTCTGCAATAATCACTTTGTTTATTTTCAACATTAATATAAGCGCTAAAACTCCTTCTATTGCCTCGCCACCAATGAATCTCTTAATTGGATAATTGCACGGGCCAGTATATTCGCTTGTTGCACTTAATATTTATGGTAAACAGTTAAATAAACATAAATTCCAAGATGTGCTTTCGAAAGATCGTCTATTTGTAGCATGTGGAACTAAAAGTTTTCATTCTAAAACGATCCAGAACACATAATAGATGTATTGATATTGTAAACAACGAGATCTAATGAAGATTTTTTTTAATTGCCAGGTAATTGTGCCCAGTAATCCAGAAGTTGTAATCCATGTTCATAGTTGTTTATTAGGCTTATTAAACGGTTTGGCGAGGGATAAAAATATAAAAATGAGGAGATATAAAAGTGACCCTTGACAATTGAATTTATTTTTCGACCTTGGAGAACGTAACTGTTTGTTTTGCTTTCTCGATGGGCTGAAACATAGATGTTCCACGGTTGTCAAGTAGGAAGAGTTTATGCAGGTGATTATCAATTATCCATTGTTCTATGTCGATTCCTGCCTATCAAAGCCCTTGTATTGCTCCAATTTGTTGAATCTTAAAATTGTTCGTAATGCAATTTCTTGTTGTTGTCACCATTCACACTAACTTTTCCTAATTTGATTGCTCACTATAAGCTGGCTGGACAATTGTGCTCATTCACACGACTGGCCCTGTATCTGCAATTACATCAATAGTTTATCTTGGAAAGACATCCCTCCCTCTTTAATAAATAAATTATCACGCAATGTTAGATGTAGACTATACTACCGTCAACCTTTTTCTTAGTTTTCATTGACAATTTTCTGAATTTTCATGTACGCCTTGTCAGTTTCAAGTCAATGAAAGTCGAGTGTTTTCCTCTTGAGCTATTTTTATCCGAATATTAATAGAATAAATCCAGTCCAATCAACCAATTAAGGAATATTGTGTACTAAAGTTTAATTTAATTACAGGCCAAATGACTAATGAACGTAAATTGTGTGAAATTCTACAGTAATAAATTAGTTCATACAAAAACAATTTTCTAAAATTAAGAATTAACGAATAATAAACCCTAAAATTAAAATTGTGATAAACATATTAGAAATAATTTTAAATAAATAATAAAATGCTTAAACAAAATCAAAAGATCCACTGTCTGTCGCCCATCAACATCAATACATATATATATTAAAATTACAGTTTGCTACGTGTGAAGTCGTTCCCACTTTAGCCAATAATAATACCACCAATTTATAATAGATTACAACTCATTAATCCATATAACGTGCGGTCTGGAACAGGATTTTGTTACCTTTATGCATACTTCGCGTTCATTAAGCGCCTCATAAAACAACGAATTATAAAGGCCAGTGATGACCATTAAAACTATAATTAGTTCGCACGTTTATATTCTTTCTTCTTTTGTGCGTTGTTACAGTTTTTTAAGCCGCAAAGGATTCATATTAACATTTTTAATGGATCCTTTTAATGAGATAGTTATTCCAATGCAATTGTTATTGTGGTTACCTACTTCCTGGATTATTGGATTTATTTTTTTTTCCAAAATTTATTAACTCTTCTCTGTAATGGCCATGCTAGATAATTTTTAACTTAGGATTTTTTACTGAGGTACAATATTATTCTTTTTAGTTTCCATATTAATTCTTACGGGCAGAATACTCAAATCAAGTCAATTTCTTATATTTTGAGTTCATTCTAAGAGAATTGTGCAAAAAATATTGTACCAAAATGTGGCCAAACAAATCTCAGATTCCATCAATAAAATGAAATTGTGTCAGAAAAAAGTTTTTGTACTTTTGAAATCACTTCTGCGTGGTGAAACAGAAAGAGGGAGGGAGGGGCGATTGCATTCGTTCCAAAGAAATCTAGGAACCATTGATCTCTTTAGGGGAGAACAACATACATGCGTTCTGTGTAAAAACAATTTATAAAAACAACGATTCCTACATAATTGTTCGAATAATACATAATATTGTCCGTATAATATTTATTACCAATTACACGAGTTAAATCAGTGTCCAAGTGTAAATTGTTTTGTATTGTAATTGTAATTATTAAATCTTGGATCAAAAAGTTCAAAAAAACCGGTTCAACCTTAAATAGAAAACAAACAGGGCGGCCACGAAGCAAGAAGAGTGAAGAAAACGTCGCGGTAGTTAATGCGTTCGTTCGAGACGATCCCCGTCTGTTGACGCGCAAACGTTCTGCTGCTCTGGCTTTGCCAAAATCCACTTATAAACCAATATTGAAATTGGATTTAAAGTGACATCCATGCAAGATTCAATTAGTGCAGAATTTAAAGCCGAATGACTTAATTTTACGGAAAAATTTCGTTGACACACTACCTGAAAAGTCATCTCTTCTCGCTGAATGGACAAAAACAAAGTTTGTGTGAATAATCGATCCACTATAGCCCAACTTAAGATGAATATTCATCAGGAAACAACCGAAATTTTGAGCGTTTTATGTGGACGAGGTTTCAAAATTTTGGTGCCAGATTCAAAGAGTGAATAAACGACGTACATTTTAAACAGCGACTCTCTTATATCATTAAAAATATGTATTGTTTGCCGTAACCGAAAAAATATTGAATAACAACAACTATCCCAGTGTATACTATATATGTTATTAGCTGCTGATTGTACCAGGACTAATCACAAAATTGATGTTATTATTGGCTTAGCTGTCTAGATATGACTTTTAAAGTTGACGAACTTTGGAAATATTCCATACATATAATACCAGTTTTCGTTATTCGAACCTTTTACATTTCAAGGTAGGGCAGCTCCTTTTTACAAAATAATAATCGTTGTTTGAACATTCTGTTCCACTTTTGCGACCGGCGCCGACCTATTCGGCCATTTACTGAAATATAAAATCTTAAAAAAAGCAGGCTCATTTTTACGGTTCAGTGCGATATGACTCGATTCGTACAAAAATGGACGGTTTTGTTGGATGTACTACATGGCATGGTTGACGTCTCCATCAGCAGCAACCTGTTTTTGCGGTTACGTTCTGTGATTTTTGTCACGTAGACGATTTTTTTCTATTTTTTTCATGTATTCATCAATACAATTGCAATTTGAACTTTATTAAATAATGTTCTACTTAAGACGTACAGATTGATTAAAAATAAGGCCTTTTTCATGAACCTTATGTTTAAGTAAACTGAATTTATTCTTGTAGACTATCTCGATTTTAAATGTATGAAAATATCCTTAGTAGCTTTTATCATAATCACAAAAGACTCGTTTAAATATTTTACATGTATTCTTCACATCGTTTGTATTTTCTTTTAATGAATGTTCATCTGGTTTCTAAGCAAGCGACATTTGTTCCAGAAAGGCGCAGCCGTGCATCTTCAGCGACATTGCAGTGCCGGCCGAGCCGAACGAGTCTACATGGACTGGATATGGTGGATTTTCCAGGGTTTGCCGTTTCAGCATTTGGTGCGCATAATGGATTGCTACTTCCACGAAGGAGTTAAGGTTAGTAAATCATTTCTGTTTTGATTAGAAAATGATTTAGCAATGTTGCCACATCTTGTGAAAAGGATACGTTTATTTTTCAGCAATCACTTTGAATAAAAATGTGGGTGTAAGAAATTTGATCGTTCATGTTGCCTGGCGTCATAATGATCCAATTGAATTCAAATATATATCCTTAAATGAATAAAAAATATTCATATTAATTAAGGTACATTTTTTTTAAGTACATATGTACTAAGTGGATTGTTTTGGATGTTATTATTACATGGGAAACGGCAAGAGATATAAAAAAATCTGATAGAGCAGTTTCGAACTATATGCATTCTTCAGAAAAGTACAATGGCAAAAACAGATTATGGCTATCCCTATTGATCCAATTCAAAGTTACAGAGCGATTCTCATTTTTTGGCCATTTCTAAATTGCTCATTATTTTATTTATTATAACAGGTAACAGCTAACAAATAAATAATTCCATAGAGACACATTTTCTGTAGAATCCAGAATCCATGCAGTTAGATTTTTAATTTTATTTGTAATATTGCTTCTTCTTCCTTTCAGAATTTATATCATTATTGAATAGAAATGTGTTACAAACAAGTCAAGAATATATTTATTGAATTATGTCGGAATTACATATTTTTAGATAAAAAACAGAATATGTTAAAACTAAGGTAAATGTGCAAATTGATGTCTATTAATGTCAAAGTACAATTTGTAGCGTCTTCGCACGCCATTGCCTATAGCTTTTCGGATGTGAATGTTCGTTCCCCATCGTATAGCCACAACAAAATTTTCTTGCAATTCGTCTTAAAATTCTGTTTTCTATCAGATAAACGTGCTCTTTAGAAACACCCCCCTCCCTCCCTCCCAAAAAAAAGAAGACTACGGGCGTAACATCATGTGACCTTATTTGCATCATTATTTGCTATTTTGAAGCAAAAATGAAAGATACCAAAAAGTTTTAGTAGACGGTAGTGAATCAAATTCCAGAAATGAAAATGTCCGTGCCGTCATACAAAAAAGAAACGGGTGAGTCAAAGAGGCCAAAATTCCTGCACAAATAACAACCTATGCAAAATTTAAACTTTCAATGATATTTTCTTGTAAGTAACTTAAAGTGTAGTTAATGCACCAAATTTCAAAAACCAATATTGAAAAAAACAGGGTGTTCGGAAATTCATGATACAACGCTCTACCACATAGAGTACGCTCAAAATAAGACGAAAAGTTCCTATAAACATAGGTCCGGAAATGCTTCGTTTCTAAGATACAGAGTGTTAAAGTTTAAAAAAAGGACATTTCTTTATTTTTTAAATTCCAAACGGCTTAAGATTTTTTAACCAAATTTCGTATATGAGTTTAGCATAACGGTAGGCTTAATCCAAAAAATTACCAGCTTTAACCATTCACCAGTGGCGGAGATATAAGTGTCCTTTTTTTTCATTTTTTTCCATACAAATTTAATAATACATGATATCCACATC
>JABRWK010000025.1:765467-819933 GCA_013372445.1 Hypothenemus hampei | reverse complement strand
TTTTTTTTCATTTTTTTCCATACAAATTTAATAATACATGATATCCACATCTCCGCCACTGGTGAATGGTTAAAGCTGGTAATTTTTTGGATTAAGCCTACCGATATGCTAAACTCATATACGAAATTTGGTTAAAAAATCTTAAGCCGTTTGGAATTTAAAAAATAAAAAAATGTCCTTTTTTTAAACTTTAACACTCTGTATCTTGGAAACGAAGCATTTCCGGACCTATGTTTATAGGAACTTTTCGTCTTATTTTGAGCCGTACTCTATGTGGTAGAGCGTTGTATCTTGAATTTCCGAACACCCTGTATATATGCTTTTTAACATTCTGTACATTCGAAGAGAAACGTTTTTGGCCATGTATTTATATGAATTTTTCGTCTTAAGTCCATTAAATATATGTGAGTGTGTGTGTGTGTGTGTGTCAATACATATGTATGTATGTTTGAGCGACACGTTTGCGTCTCTCCAAAGTGATGATCAGTCAACACTTTAAACTACTTAAATCGGAAATTCGAAAAAAGAATTGTAAACAAGCAAGTTTATTTTTTCGTCGCCTTTTGTTTATATTTCAACTTTATTTTAAGGATTTCTCCTCATTCAAGTCATTTATTATTAATATCTGGATATTTCGAGCTGCACCCGTGTGTGTCACAGGTCATTGGCGTGCTCGTTGTCTGAAATGGAAAATAAAACGATTTGTTATTGCATTTCTTGCAGGTTCTCTATCGGATATCGATGGCCATCCTGTTGTTGTTCCACAAATACGCATCGGGTAGTTCCTCGTCCGAGTGGCAAGCTGAAATCCAGAAGAATGGCGTCGATCTGGCACTGAACAAATTTTGCCGAGAAATGCCGGTTACACCACAAAAAGTTTTAAAAGTAAGTGATTCTATACCAGTGAATTGTGGAAGTTATGACTCGATTGTTTATTATTATTTCTTTTATAAATAAATAAAACAATAAACAAATGAACGTAAAATTTTAGGTTGCCTTTGGAATAAGAGGGCTAAGTTCATCCTATATTTCTCGGGTGTTCATTAAAACTGAGATGTTATTGAAGAGCCGTCAGGTGATGCACGGCTCAAAGCAACTGGTGCGATCCAGATCGAGCGAGAACTTGCCGAATAGCCAAAGCCAGAACAACATACAGATGGTATCTCATACGTTGACGATTAGAGAGGTAAGTTCCCCTAAATTAGTTCAAGATGAGCCGGGTTTTTTTTACATACTGAGACTTGATGACTTGAATGGCGATTTTGGGTGCTCATCCTTCTTTTATTTTTTATTTTTTTTTTTGGTAGTGATGGAGGTTTTCTTCATTGACAAAGTGAACTCTAAAGAAAGTTTTTACTTTTTTGTTTGTCATTGATACATTATATTTAAACAGACTTGGTCTTTCAGCAGGATAAACTTAAGAAAGCCCTTCACACTATTCACTGTATTTCCAATCTCTTTGTAAGTTTCTACGTATTTGAACGAGTTTTGTGAGTGGGTTTTGTTGGATTTTTGACTTGCCCAGTTGCAAACATTATGTATTAAACAGAGTGTCTGTTTTAAACTGGAACGATACGAAAGAAAGAAAAAATAAAAATATTTGCCCGCCAGTTCGTTCCTGGTTTATTTAAAAAAAAAGAGGCCATCGCAAATATCCAGCTGACAGCAGCAATAGTAGCAGCAACAGCAGCAGCACATCAGTAGTGAATGCGCGAGAAATTCACACTTATATTTAAATTGAATCGTCAACAAACATTTGTTAAAAATAGATCGATAAAAATCGATTCCAAATATATGTATGTAAGTGTGGTTTTCAAGGCTGCGATATGTGTATGCTAAAAACAAAATATTATAATTTTCCGCTTTGAAATCGGTCGGAAAAGTCCCAAACCATTTTTTTTTCGCACTGGATACTTGATTTTGTTTTGCCATTTGTTATTATTTTCTTCTTTTCGGGCTTCTTTCTTTGGCTTTGTTTTGGTTTGAGTGTTGCGGTGAACGGTTTAAATGTTTTGTCGAGGTTGATGTTTACAAAACAAATAGGGACTTTATTGGTTTTTTTTGTTTTCTTGTTACCCTGGTTTTGGTCCTGTTTATATTTTTGTGTTGACTATTTATATAACAATTTAACATGTCTTTAATATATGACAGCATCATGTAGAAATTAACAGGCCACTACGTTTTGTTTGCATTTAAATTTTATATGAATTTCTAAATCGCAAAGTGGAGAAAAACATTACAAACAACAACTCTATATTATTCATATACATATACATACATATGTATATGTATACATATACCTATTTACAGTAGGTCAAAAAAATATTCGTACATGTATTGAATTTTTAAATTTCAAAGAGTAGTTTCTGTCTTTTAAAGACTAAGGTAATAAATACTAATTAACGTAGAAACTTTTAATAACTGCACTCTTTATGATTCGAATCGATATGGCAGATCAAGTAACGTGTCTCAAAAACATAATAAAAAAATATAAAATTTACAATCAACAATGTGTTTCTATGCTAAATGAATATTTTACAAAGTATTCAAACCCATGTAGCCCTTTCTATCAATAATGCATATTAAAACTTTTGAATTTACTTTATTCGAAAAGGGTTATAAATGCGAATAAAATACAAAACACTCTTTGTAGAGATCTAAATGCTCCATTTAAAAATGCTACCAAAATTACGTTTAAATTAGAGAGTACTAGTTTTTTTTTAATTTAACAACCCGGATCACCTATAACTCCGCCACTGGTGGTCATTAAAGTCACATATTTTCATAGTTTAAGGAAATATGTCAATATAATGTACCCAGTTTGGTTTTAAGTACTTTCATTAATTCCGATGATATTTGAAAAATATTTTTTTTGAAAGTTTTAATGCCTTGAATCTCGGAAACAAAATGTTTTTGGGCGAACAGAATGTTTATATGTAACAACTTTGTATTTACATCAAGTAAAATTATACTATTCATGTCCTAAGATAGTTCATTTTTCCGAGATATTCCCCATAAATTTTCAATAAGATTTAGATCACAGTATTGTGTTAGTGTTTCAAGGTGATGAAGAACTACTTTCTTAATAATTTCGAAGAATATTTGGGATTATTATTATTATTGTTAGAAGTAATATTCTTCAATCGATCCCAAATTAATAGCACTTTCTTTGAAATGTTCAGCTGATCAAACAGATTATATTTACGCTCCTTTGGAAAAAATACTTTGGTCCGAGAATCCAGGGGCTTTTACGATTAGTTTCGTATTCTTTTTATTTGTGCACAGCTTTTTAGCCATGGCGTAACTGTTACCACGCTTAGTCATTTTTCACGGGCGTCACAATCGTGCTTATTTTGCACTAAATGATAAGTTTTATACTTACTGAGACTACGTACTGAACGGAACTTGCTACTTTTCCAAGTATTCCTGCCATTTCTCGGATAGATTTTGTTTTATTGCAGTGATGAACTATATTTTTCTACAGCAATAATCATTCCTTTTTTTTTTGCGATACATTGTGTTGTTTTCAACTTAAATTTTACTCCAAACAAATCTCACTGCAAATTTTACCAAGTCTTTACACGATTTGAACGGACTGAATGCCTGCGTTTATTTTAAAATGAAAATAAATCAAAATATGTACGGATACTTTTTTGGCTAAGAATTTGCGATGTTTTTCTTCTGTTTTTCCAAACACGTTTATTTTTCCTGTCAGATTGACCTAAAAAAAGATAAAGTGTAATAAATTTTCTTTATGTTACTCATTTTTTATTACTTTTACTTTTCAAATCAAAAAAAGAAAAAATTAGTTGAATATAAATTTCGAATAGGTGTACGACCACTGTTTTGATCTACTGTATTTGAAGATACTTAATCAGTATTAAATTAAATTTATAATTATTGATTTATATTTTCCAAGTTCAGGACGTTCAGAGTGCTTACGGAACGTAGTTGATTTGTAGACTAATATTGCGTCAAAATGTTCTTTTTGAAAAATACCTAAATATTATTTTAATATATGCATTTTAATAATGACAGTTTCAGTGCTGTCATAATAGAGTTCTTTTAATTTCAAATTGTTTATATCTACTACTATTTACAAACCCGATACAATATATGTATCTAATTGATTTTTGACGCAGTATGAACATAAATAAGAAAAGATATTTTTTGAACCGTATATGTTGTTGGTTTTCAGAAAATGTCCGAAGAAGTGTACAATGACATGGTATTGTATTATTTTATTTCCTAATTGAGATGCATAACATGCGTTTGTCCTAGTTTTGTATTTACTATACATATATGTATGTTTCATTTTAACATCCTCACTGTTAACAGTGCTTTGTCTTGAAAATTAATAAAAAAAATCTATAGTTTTGATCTTGGTTAGAGCATTCATGAAAAAGATCAGGAATAATTAAGGTTCGAATCGGGCTTATTTTCGGTCACTTTGCATACAATAGCATATACATATAGTTCCACAGTTGCTTTAACTGAGATCAGAGCAAAATCACTCACTATTGATAACTAACAGAGAAATGGACCTCATTAAAAAAATGACAATTAACCATTGCATGTAAATTAATGTACCGAAAATTGGTGCTGATCAAATATATCGATCGATGTGTGCGTCACAATAAATATCTCTTTCCATTGTTATGTTTCGTGGATGTACATATTAGTAAGTAGTTGGATATGTTGTTCTAGAACACTTCATTTTCAAAGAAATTACACTCCTTAGCAATTCGAAATAATTTAGTCAGTGACGTTCATATTGACTGTGTATTAATAACTATTTATTCCTTGCGTTATATTATGCAGTTTTTCTTGGACAAATTTTACCATATTTAGCACTGATAATTGTGACTATCCAATTATTGCATTAGTACTTTGACCCATTGCAATTCCATCCAGTCACTTGTTCAATGTCATTTTTGTTTCGATCTTTGTCCAAGAAATTCAAATTATGTTTGCATAGAATGTATTCATTTACGGCAAAACTAAATATAAACGCGTTCAATAATGCGCGCGAACCGAGTTAACAATAATGATGAATGACCGCTAAATTAAGCTGAATTGACTGGGAATTGTCAGGTGTCGAAAGTAATTGATCGTATTTAATTGACATACCATGATTCTTCTTGACTGTTTAACCCGATTATAAAATACTTTGTAGAATAGCTTAATTAGACTATCAATTAAGCTTCTCTGTAATAAGGTGGCGGAGGGTTTCCCTTTTTTAATAGGGTTTATTTTGTCATTATTCACTATTAGCAACAGACTTTAAAATGTCATCACAACACCAATATAGCCAATCTAAAATTTTTGAAATATTTAGAAACCGAAAAAAAGCCATAGTTTTTATTAAAACAAACTTGTATTTCTCTAATGACGGTCATTAATCAGTCGACAATGGAATGGATAATTAATAGTTAGCCTTTTTCTTGTCCTATCGGACGACGTTACGTAAAAACCTACGTTATATCGAAACGTTATACTTGTCCCGCTCGAACACTTGGAAACCCTGGGTAGTTTCTGTTTTTCTCTCTCTCTTTCTCTCCAGATCGTTCGGCCAACAAATAAGGAAACGCTCCCAGGAGCTACATAAAAACAAATGATGCAAACAAGTGATGAATACTTAATGAACGCAACGTATGTATTTGAATTTCTGATGTTCTATGTGCGTTTCAATTGTTTCTAGTTCGCGTCTTCGATCAGTGAAGAGAACAAACACTCGTTTTGGTTTATTTTTTTTGTGCGTTTGCTTTATTTTGCTTCCGTTTGATTGATACGTTTGGTTTCTTTCAAATTGTCCCTTTGGCCTCTTTTGATCATTCACTTGGTTATCGCGCGTTTCTAACGTTTTTAACGTGTGGCCTAATCGCGTATAACACAAAGTGCCTTTGCTTTTTTTCCTGCTGCCGCACAGGGAGCGCACTCCCCGGAGCCGCGCACCCTCTCCATGGGCGTCTACCCCATCCAGAACGTCGACTCGCGTATCCTCGACCAGCAGGACGTAAGTCTGAATCAGTGTTGTGAGTTTAGAGCTTTCCGAAAGACGCACCCACAAATCAACAAACACACAATAAACACTTTATAAAGTGAATTCAAGTTAACTGTCGAAATTTGAATTCGTTTTGATAGTTTTTTTACACTTAACGCACACGTGTATATGTATAATAGATTATATCCGCACCTAGAGCTTGATTCGATTTAAATTGGAATAAATCTATACAGTGTGTTCAAAATAATGCTGAGAATTTTAATTATACAGAATTAATACATTTTCGTATGCCCATATTTGGCAGACCTTCATGATATTATTATAATCCATTTACCTTATTATTAACAGTGCATACAATTTTGGACAGACTGTATAAAAGTAGTGAAAAAAAACTCATATATAGAGGCCAGTTACATTTGTTTTTGTTTTTTTTGTCTACCAAGTAGGTACTGTAATAGCATTAGTTTTATGTAATTGTAAATTTGAATGGATTTATCTGTAAACCTTTTCAATACTCGAAATGTCCATCGCCGGATAATTTTCTTTACTCGAACTGACATCGACGCAAGCGCAATTTAAGCCCTTCTCCATTGTTTATGTGACACATTAGGGTCTGATGATGAATGAGTTTTACCTTGATTTCTCTATAGCGTATGGTTCAGTGCACGGACTGAGGAACTTATATGTGCATATTTACATTCGGAATAATTGACAACATTTAAATTGTGTTTCAGACCCCCTCCTATTTGAAACTGGCCAGATGGTTCCCGTTTTCCCATCCCATTTTACATGATCAAGAACTGCACCAAAAATCTCGTAGAATGGTATGCGCAAATAAATCGATAGATGGTTGATCGGACGTATTTGGCGCGTTCCAAATCAGTCGCCACCATGTGCGAATACTCACATTGTTTATAACCGATCAATTAATCAAAATGATATTTTCGGGTCGTGTCATTTCGGAATGTTGTTTTCATCGCACGTTAACATAATCGAGACACGTTTCGTTTTTCTTCTTAAGTAGTGGTGCGATCGTCAGACTGGTCATGCATTGAATATATACAGGGTGATTTTAATTTGTGTGTGAATGATTTTCTTCTCATTTTGTAAGGTTTACGTGAGAAACATTATTTAACAGAATTTTAAAAAACAAGTAAACCGGAGCAGTGTTCTAAAAAGGTTTAGTAAACCTTAATTATTTAGAAATTCAGGTCTTTTGGAAAGTTAAATCCATTGTCATCCAAATTCTGTTACTTGATAGGCTATCGTTCTAAAGAAATTTTTTCTATAGAGATTTTGTATTCGGATTTAAATAAAACAAACACCCTATATATAAGGTGATTCCGAAAACAAGAGAAATATTTTGAGGAAAATTACAGTGGACTAAAATAAGATAAATAATCACTTAAGTTATAGCCCAATGGTTAGTTAAGTGTTTTTGAAATAAATAAAAGTCAATTTTTTTAAAATAAATATTTATTTATGAGTATTGAGAAAAGAATTTAGTAACGAAACATAAAAAAGTGAAAATGATTAAAAATTTCTAAAAATAGCTACCTTCAACTTCATTACCCTTGTTTGTTCTCTTATTAATTTTATGGATAGCAGGCCTAATGTTGAAATTACTTCTTCTTTTTCTTGTCAAATAAAGCTTCCCTTATGTCTATTCTTATGGATACACCAATGACTTCATACACTCTCAACAAAATAGTCGAGTGGCTCTATCTATATCCAGGGGCTTTGCTGTTCCATTTATTGGACCTCTTCTACCAATCCCGTGCCCAGGAAAATGATAGTTTACAAAATTTAACTATTTAATATACACTGCGCTCCAAAATTGTCGCACAGCTTAAAAATTCATTAAACTTTGACAATGAACATCTTCTCAACCACTGATCGGATTCGAATGATTTTTTTTTCAATTGTAGCCCTGTTATAAAAATAATAAAAACAAAACAAAAAATAAAACCTTCACATTATACAAGGCGTGTAAATAGTGTCATGTTTTTTTCATCAAAGTTGAATGTCTTCTGTGGGCAATACCAAGTGGCTCATGTATTTAAAAACCACGCAGTCATGTAGCCTGATGTCTAATGAGTATTTTGTTTTTTTAGTCGCCCCTCTATCTTGAACTCTTCCAGAGATTCAACTTTTCAAGACATCTTGCATTTTTCTAGATGCAGTTTCTGAAGCTAGAGAATAAAATTAGCCCAAAATTAACATTGTTTGTATTCACTGAACACCTATCTAATAATGTAATCTACTGTATAGTTTTCATATGTCTCAGCTACCTGCGGTTGTCCACAGAAGACATTAACCTGTGAAAAAAACATGCCACTATTTATACGCCCTGTACAATATATTGATTTTATTTTTTGGACATCTCCTTGTTGAAGGAAGTTCATCCATAACAGGGCTACAATTGAAAAAAAAATTATTAAAATACGACCAGTGGTTGGGAAGATATTCAGTGTCAAAGTTTAATGAATTTTTAAGCTGTGCGACAATTTTGGAGCGCAGTGTATTTGAAAAACGGTTGACAATCGAACTATTAACTTATGGGTTTGACTATCTTATTTCGACTCCCTGTAGTTACCCTTAAAACATTCCTCTTTCATCCAGAGTCACTCTATATAATTATGGATTTGCAAAGGTTTCTTGTTCATTTTTAGTCTGGAAATCACCCTGTACAATAAACTGAATACCGGGTTTCAATGTATCCGAGCAAGTTATTTTATAAAAACGTGTAATTCGGTCGGGCCATGCTTTCCGATGCGAGTGCCAAAAAATTTACTGCACGAAAATAAACAAACTGAAATAACGAAGGTGGCCAAGGCGCACGGGACCGCGTGATTTTTCGAAAACTTTCTCTTTTTGTTGTGTTGTTTTTTGTGTATGCAGGAATTGCTGTACAATCGGGACCTATTATGCGTATAATCAACCAGAAACTATTAATTTTCCCTTTACTGACTGAGTCTCCTGCTTTTTTACGCCACACAGGTTCTTATATTGCACATACGTATAGTTATACTATAGTTCATTTTATAATGTTTTCCGTTATATCATCATTGGCATGTATGTCACCAGATGACGTACATGCCAGTGATGATTGATTGACGGAATTACGTTGTACGCATGTAATGAACAGAGCTAAAAAATAGTAAGTCTGTGATAGATTCGTCCAATAATGACGTGACGGATAACATTCGAAAAATCAACTATTATCGGGGCAAAACAAACTCCGATGCACATCATCAATGTGACATAATCAATATAACTGGTCTAACCAACTTAAAAACAAAATTGCAAGGAAAATTTACCACCCAATCGTTTAATCTTTTTTTTTATTTTTTATTTTTGTTGATATTAATAATCAAACTCCATGGTATCAGCATAACATTTGGGCCAGTCGAAATCCAAAAATTAAACTTATTTTTCCTTTTAATATTGGCATCATCCAATTTAAATATGCACCGTTGCCAAGTTGAATATTTAAATTTTATAACAATAATAATATTATAACGAACTAATGAATTTGTATGAGAGTAGAGAAGATAGATATAAAAAATAAACTGGCATTGAAATGTTGCTAAGCGATGATTCTTATTGATTGGATTATTAAAAAAAAAAAGTTAAAATTATTTATTGAATAGATATTGATATTGACATTGAGATCAATTTTATCCCCGAAATTACGAATCTACAGGGTGTAAAGGATACTGATAGCCAAACTTCAGGGGGTAATTATACAATTAATTTGCAACAAAAAAGTCTTATAACATTTTTTTGAAAAGTTAAATTTTTATCTTTTTACAACACCCTGTATAGACAATTTTTTAAAACGAAAGAACACATATCTTATAGCAAATTTAATGCTCTTTCAGTTGGTATGATCAAATTAGATGATAATATCTCAAAATAACGGAGATATTCTTGTTTTTATGGAAAAAAGTACAACATTTGTTGAAAAGAAATGTTAAATAAAAGAGTAACTGTCAACTTTTCAAAAAAATGTTATAAGACTTTTTTGTTGCAAATTAATTGTATAATTACCCCCTGAAGTTTGGCTATCAGTATCCTTTACACCCTGTATATTTGAGTTGGCAGCGCCGCCCACCCTTGAGGTCACTAAAAATAATGACGTGCATCGGAATTTGTTTTGCCCCGATATATGTTATGGTTCATTTTGTGAATGTTATTTGTTATGTCACCAATCATCATTGGCATGCACCTAATACGTCACCATACAACATTGATGACATAAGAAGACAACATTCAAAAAATTAACTGTATGTATGTATAATATAGGTAGGAACTTCTAAAAATAAGATCCCCTAAAGTTTTCCAGCCGGTGGATATTAAGTTGGTCGGTAAAGCGACAGGTAGCACATTATGAAATATATGAGGTAGTTTTTATTTTATTTTTTTGGGAGGAATTTTTGGCACCGATCGGAGACTTTTAAAACAGCTCCTTTAAGAATTGGTGCTCGCCATTTTTATTTTTTGCAGTTCTAATATGAAACTCAAAAGCCCTTTTGATAAAAAATATATGTATATTGCAGCCAGTCGAAATACATAAATTCATGTGTATCCACATTTCTAAGATTATTTTCTATTGAAATGTCATTGAGATTAATTTTTTTTTACGATGAATCTAACTTGAAACATTCCTTCTCCTCTTGCTGAAAACTATTCACTGTGACTCTATTTTTGATAGAATATTATAAATTATGTTGTTAATTTCATTAAATTCTTTAAATTTATTCTCGCTGCGAAACGGGGTCAAATTAAGCCTTTAAAGCGCCTAAACATTGTTTTTATTTTCTATTGCAAGTCTTCTTCACGACTTTGGGTTATGTTCAAAGAAGAATTTAGAGCTTTCACTTTATCTGGAACTAGAACATTTTTCCAATAAAATCATTAGAGAATCCGACTAATGTGGAGGAGATATAACTAGGGACTTTAAAAAAATATTGAAATAAATAAGCACGTTTTGCATGTTCTTGTCATTACGCAGGTAAACAAATTCTTTTAAATTATAGAATGCCCACTGTATGTGAATATATCCAAGAGAGAGAACAGACCGGAAGAAGACAATCAGAACTATTTTATTCCTGGCCCATCCGTCGTGACGAATACCGACAGGCGACCGATTTAATATCACGGTCGGCATTTATGTAATATCCAGCCAACTGGCCAGATTTCGATGCAAGAGATTCTCGTTCGACGTTGCTGCTAGGCTTATAGAAAAATTCGTCGATCATTTCAATTTTTCCATAATAGCATGACGATTGGCACGAGCTTTTCATTTATCATTGTTGCATATGCGCTTGAATTAATGGAGCAACAAACCACAAATTGGGTGGTAACCTTCCCATTTCTAGCATTTCTTCAAATGGCCTTTGCTTTATTGATTGTTCCATTAATTTGACCACTACAATGATTGATTCTAATTTGAGATGAAAAAATGTACCTTTCTCTTTTCTGTCGACAGCTTCTCACCCTCTGGTCGTGGTTGCCGGTTAGGATCACCATGTATCAACCCATATTGCTTTACACGACTGAGGAACACGGCTGTTCATTGACTACATTCTACGTTAGGGTGGAACAACACGAGCCCACTTTATTGATGATTAAGACGTGTAATAACGAGGCAAGTATACCTTTTAAAAGTTACAGCATTCATCTTTTCATTGTGATTGATCACAAACATGTTAATAATGAGTTAATATGTATAGATATCGTAAGAAATGTATATTGTTTTTGTAGGTTTTTGGTGCATACTGCTCATCAAGATGGTGTGAACGGAATCAAAAGGACGATCGTGGTAACCGTCAAGCCTATTTCGGTACTGGAGAGACCTTTTTGTTTTCGTTGTACCCGGAGCGAGCCAAATATCCTTGGGTTGGAGTGGATGGTGATCGTAATGTTTCGCATGGAGCTGAGTTATTTATGGCGGCTGACAGCAAAATGATCACCATTGGCGGAGGGTGAGTTTCCACAAAAACCAACTAAAACGAAAAACTAGCCCAGCAAAAATTTTCAGGGACGGTCAAGCTATTTGGATGGACGAGAACATACGCTACGGGAAAACAGATCGCTGTGCCACTTTCAACAACCCCCCTCTTTGTCCTAGTGGCGATTTCGAAATAAGAGTTTTGGAAGTTTACGGATTTGCGACCGATATGAATTAATTAATTCAATGGAAATTGCATCTGGGGGGCAAAACAACGAAAATAAACGCTCAGGGTTGAGGAACCCCCCTCTCCTTCCTCAACCCCGTTTCGAAAACGCACAACGTATCAAGGAAAATCCTTCAGTAGCATTCCTCTGATCGGTTTGCGGCCTGAAAGAATTCCTACAAAATTGGTTGGGTAGTGGCGGTCTCTCATAGAACCTGACTTGAGACTAGAGTTTCCATTAGCGGAGACAACAACACCGGTCGCCACAGGTGTTAAGTTTTTGTTTTATTTATTTATTATTATTTTTTTTTTGAGAGCAGTATTATCAAAGTGGTCTCAAATGACTAGAAGATTATTTATTTAATGTGTTAGGTATCTAAGTTATTTATACGTACATACATATTTGTTGTGTAGGAATTTAATTAAGGACCGTTATTGGTCATCAATCGATTTGCGATTGCCAAAAAGTTCAATTTTCATGTGATTTTTGTTAATCCGATTTACGTAAAAGTCACTCTACGTGAAGAACAAAAAGAAAAAATAGACTTTTTTTTACATCGGATAGATTTGCAACTGACAAGTACTAGAATCTAGTCGTATTAGCTTCGTATTCAACTTATGAATGTATTGAAATGTTTAAGTTATTTAACACTTAAATTTGTGTACATTTTGAATAATTTGTATCTAGTAGTAGTTAATGTAAATATATTTTTAGACGTTTAAGGTACAAGAAGCAGTAAGTAATATTGCCTTGCGTGTTTAATTGTTTAACGATGTTGAATTGTTCCGTTCAACATCAAAATCATGGATGCGTGTGTAGTAGTGATTTTCCGATTCTAGAATTAAGTATAACGTGCGTATGTGTCAACTGAAAAACACTCAAATAACGTTCAGGTCGACACTAACCAATGAAGTCCATAGAAAAATACCGCAACGATTTGAGAAACCTCAATGTAGCATAGAATATTTATATTCATTATAAAAAAACAATACAGGATCGCAATTTGCCCAATTGCATTGTTTTCTTAATACGAGATTTTGGCCATTTAAACAAATTGTGACAAATTAAGGGGAAATTGCGATCTCTGAATCAAATTTCCAAAAGTATACACATATGATATCCTATATTCATTCACTTGCTCTAAATGTAAAATATTTAAGGATCCATTAATTATCTCTTATTACAAATTTAGGTCATTTTAAGGTTACAAAGATAAATTTGACTGTACCTTCCATTTGTAACGGACAATCCGTTGTCGGCAAGAATTTCTTTGATTCATTTTTATATATATGTTTCTTGTGTTTTTACAAATCACTAAAGACCACTAAAGTAGTAAATTTTAGCCGGAAACTCAAAATGACTAGTTATTTTTTATAAATAAAAAGATTAGTGATTTTCTATTACGAGACTAAATAATTTAACGGTCTTATGACAAGTGTTCTTATTTAGGCATCAAGGTAGAACTATTGTCTCATCAAGTACAGCATTTTTACGTTGACCATTCGTTACTTGTTTGCCCACCGGTAAAAAGTGCATATCAACTCTCATTGAAACGCTAAATTATTATTAAATTTCTTCCTTTATTTTATGAATTGTTGGTGATGTTCGTTAAGTTTTAAAAAAATATATAATTTTATGCTCAGATTGTGGTTGTGGATGAACTTTTCACGGCAAGTTCAAGTTGATTGTTAGGAAGTTTGCGTTTTTTTTTTAAGAAAAATGCCGAATTCTTCTAGTCGGAATTTAAAACAAAAAAAAATCATTTCAAATCTTTCACGTGTATCGGACACATCACCTAGTGAAGAACGTAATGTAGACTGTTGTAGTATTTTATTTTTTTTGTTTACATATGTATGTTTCAAAGGCTTTTAGTTTTAGTATTTTATTGTTTTTTGTTGTTCAATGTAGAATAAAAATATTATAAATAAACAGAGTTTTACTGTTGCCTGCTCATAGATTTAGAGAAAACAATGTTTAATTCATTATCAAAAGTAAAATTAACATACTTTTGTTACTGAAGTAAATGTTACACGTATCTTCAAAATTATTCAGACAGATTAACGAATATAACTGCTATAAAGAAACCAATAATAATAATAATAAAAATAATAATACATCATAATAATAATAATCCTTACCTATGATTGTTTAGTTGCTTAGTGTTTTTTATGTTTTTATAGATTATGTCGTTATTAATCATCCCAATCGTCATCGTTAGAAGTACTGCTGGTATCGTCGTCATCGTCTTCAGAATGAATCACTTTACTTCTTTCCAGCAAAGCCTGTTTGAGGGCTCTACAAATAAATAAAATTTCAATACACAAAAAAAATCATTGAAAATTCTACTTCGCCAAATCGTTTCCGGTACTTGTGGGGGATGGATTTTGCGTGGCTTTGATTTCTCTTTCATCCACCGGTTTCAGTTGAATTCCTTTACGAATTTCACTCAATAAATCGCTTCGAGCGTCATCAACGGGCGAGGACCTTCGTTCTTCGACGGGCTGAATTAAAAATTAAGTGCGTTGTTCACATAGTGACATAATAGCAAACCTTTAAAGTTGTTCCATCTCTGATACTTTGTAATAAAGCGGAGTTTCCATTTGATAACACCGGAAGGTTACCATTGCTGGAACTTATGGGAGGCGGTGGTGGTGGTGGAACATTGCTTAAAATTGGAGGTGGCGGTGGTGGGGGAGGAGCCGCCGTCACACTATCACTGTTTGTTTGTTTCGGTGGTGATGGCGGTCTCAGTTTCCTTGCTATAAAAAAATTTGTTTTATTAATATTAGGTGAAGTAGAGTCTGGTGCAAAAAGAGCTCTTTCTTTTTTATCGAAATATGAACTGCTTCTTTTGTACATTTCTTACCTTGAGAATTTGCTTTATGAGTTGGAGGAGGTGGAGGTGCTGGTCTTGGAGTTGTAGATGTTGGTCTGAATGGAGCCCTTGGTGGCACTACCGGAGGATTGGGGTCACCACTAATAGTAGAATTTCGATGTTTGCTGATAAAGTCATAAATGAATTCTCTTGTTTCCTTGTCCTGAAGTTGCTTTTCTGAAACGCCGGCCTAAAAACAAAACGGTTTAATTTTTATTAGAATTTTACTGTCTGCAATAATATACTTTTTGAAATAGAGCTTTGAGTTGAGCGTCCTCTATTGAAACATCAAATCCCGTATTCGGATTCCAGCCCACGTGAGAAATATGGATAAAACCAGTGGGATTGCCGATGTCAGCTTTTGTTATATTTCTTTTTCGTTTCTCTCTTCTGAATTCCTGCTTGGCACCAAAGTCCAGATTTCTTTCTGGTAACTTTAAATTTTGCGTTTGAGTTATTTGCCTTGCTTTTCTTTCTTCTTTCCTTCTTCTAGTTGCAATCTTCGAGTCTACATTGGCTTTAAATGTCCTTGCTTCTTGCTGATTGGCAAAATTGAAAGCAACCATACACTCTTCACCTGGAACATAAACAGACAATTGTTAGGCTGAAGTATCTACAAACTGGTATTTTGTTACTTACCCTCAAATGTATGAAAATATGTAAGCTCTTCATTATAATCCATATTATTGTACATTTCGTGTTCCCAAATCAACTGATTTCTTCTCAAACTGAATAAACGAAAGAAATAATTTTTCTTGCCATTGTCCTTTACAAAACACAAAACGCCTGTGTCCTTTTTTACCCACTGCGAATGATTTGGAGGCGTCGTGAGGAAAAGCTGAACGACTGTTGTTGAAATTGTTTGGCATCGGTTCCCCAACAATTCGAAAACTTGGAAATTTTCATCTATGGACAGTAGACTAGAACCTTGATTTTCCACCGTGGATGGCGGCATTTTCATTGTTTCACTAACAATTTTGTAGAATAGAAAGCGGAGAAAGCCAACCGGAAAAGAGAGCTATAATTAGAAATTGTCAACGACCAAAGCAGATAAGGAAATTGGAAAATCTTCGGGGTGTTGATACGTTGACATTTAATTAAAATTGACAACATAACCATTATTTATTTTATGTCATATCTTCTTTTTGTTTTAGTGGTAAAAAGATAAACTGTAATTGGAAAATTCATTATTGTAAAGTCTAAGTTTTACACTAAAAAATATATGGATCATTTTGAATTCAAATTACTTAAAATAATTGATTTTCTAGACTTTTATTTACGTATATTTGATTGAAAATTCAATGTACGTGTACTGGCCCTATTGAGTGCATCTCTGACCTATGTAAATTAAAAGAAGAGAAAAATGATCATATAATCCTAACCACAAAAAATTTTAAATCTAAATACCTATCCAGATTTAATTCTCAATAAAATGTTTAATAGGGTTCATGTAATTTCTCGACATTCGCATGATCTGATCAACAACTTAAAAAAACTCTTACCTTCAGTTCAATTTACAGAAGTCCATTTATCAGGTAAATATCACGTGACCTGTAGTTTCTGTGTCAGTTAAAAAATATCTTATCGTTAGATGTTTTCAATCTTGAAACTGCTGAAATTATTCTGGCCGATTATGATCAGATAGGTCCCTTTATTTATAAGTTACCAACGGTAAAATGGATTCAGGGAACATGGGCTGGATTAGACAAACTGTGGCCATATATAAGAAAAGATGACGTTCCAAAATTTCCAATTACTAGAACAACGGGAGACAATTTTGGACAACTTATGGGGGAATATGTTATTGGAAATATAATATTTTGGGAAAGGAACTATTTTAAAGTATGATTATGTTTTTATAACGTACTCTGATGCATTGATTGAAATTAATAGGTAAAGGAAAATCAGATCAAAAAGATTTGGGATTGTACAGTGTGCCCACATGATCATCGTTCTCTTAGAGACCTAACAATTGGAATATTAGGAATTGGCGCGATTGGCAGTGCAAGTAAATAGCTACATTTCATAGGATTTGAAAATTAATTTTTTATTAGTTGGCAGAGCCCTTAAAACTTTGGGTGCAACAGTTTATGGATTTGGTCGACGAGCAACTGTTTCTTTGGAAAGTCCTGATTTGAAACATTTTTCCAAATATTACACCAAAGACAATGTAAAAGAGCTTCTATCTAGTGTAGATTATATCGTAAATGTCTTACCAAGAACTGAAGAAACCAATAATTTTCTTGGAAATAAATTGCTTGAAATTTGTAAAGGTGTTTAGAGGATTTTTCGAAATTCAATGTTGCTTGTTATACTATAGAAATTTTAGGAAAAAATGTAACTTTTATCAACATTGGCAGAGGGAATATCATCAAAGAAACAGAATTAATTGATGCATTGACAAATCAATGGATATCTGGGGCAATATTAGATGTCTTTGAAAGTGAACCTTTACCAGCCACCAGTCAATTGTGGAATTTTCCTAACGTGTGTATTTTAACCTACTACTTTTATTTACACTTTAAGGAAATGCGTTTTAGGTTTTCATTACGCCACATATCTCAGGAAATAGTCGAACTCAAGACACTGCAGAAAATTTTAAAATCAATTTCCAGAGATTTCAAAGAAATGAACCCCTTCTTCAACAAATCGATTTTGTTAAGGGCTATTAGAATACCTAAAAATAACTTTATTGTTTAAGTTCTCTTTTGAAGAAGAATAAACAAAAATCTTTATACGAATTGTAAATTACTATCACTCTGCATTTGAACTTTTATGTGGAAAGTTTTCAAGTTCAATGTGTTCCAGGCATTACTCGTATACAACAGTGTTAAGGCATATCCTGATTTTACCTAGTAACGTATTTTTACAACACTGGTCCATCGATTAAAAAAACATTACTAAATGTTTCCTTAATTGACACCTCATTCAAATAGAAATGGTCATTATTAAGATTCAATTTCATTACATAACGCTGAAATATTGGCTGAAGATCTGTTGGTAGGACTATTAATTTATACTTTTTCACAAACCAAATGGATGCAAATAACATGAGCAGGCCTAGAGAATGTGATAAATTGCAGGACCCTTTAGTGACTGCATATGTTCTTACTCAACTTCACTCAAACTCTAATTTAGTACAAGACACTTTTTTAAGACATGTCCAGATTAACTTTTAGATTGGATAAAATGAAAAAACTAAAAATGGGATCGTCATCCCAGAATCACATATTGACCATCAAAATTAATGCATAATTTGAAACTTTATTAATCTTTGTTACTGAATATGTTCCCAACCATACAGATTTGAATGATTTTTTTTTATCAATTCTAGCCCCGTTATAGGTGAATTTCCTCTAACAAAGAGATACTCAAAAAAAAAATGTTCATATTGTACAGAGCGTATAAATAATGTCATGTTTTTCTCATCAAAGTTTGACGTCTTCTGTGGGCAATACCGGCTGGTTCAAGCATATAAAAACCACGCAATGATGTAGCCTTTTGTCTCCTGAGTATTCTGTTTTTTAATCGTCCATTTATCTTGAAACCTTCCAGAGAAAAAAAATCCGATCAGTGGTTGGGAAGACTTTCATTGTCAAAGTTTAATGAATTTTCAAGTTATACGTTAATTTTGACGGTAAGTATAGAAGACTTACAGATTTGAAAATAGGTATTCTCGGATCCTGAGCAATAGGAAACCAACATACTTAACATAGGATTAGAATATGTTTTTAAATATCTGGTAATCTCTACTGCTTTAGTGGCTAGAATGTTAAGCTCACTGAAAACACAAATACATATACGGGTTTGGACGTAAATAAAACATTGAACTAGAAAGTGCTGAATACAAGTATATATACATATATATACCCACACACAATATTAGTAATTATTATGTTAGTATTAAATATAAAAAAAACATAGTGAATACCAATAAGTTTGATTTTCTTAAAGTCCCATTAAAATTGCCAACGAGCTAATTCCAATTGCGTTTTTAGGCGCTGACGCTTGTCTTACACTCATTTCCCAAGTATCCAGTAAATGCGAAACTGAATAATGCTTTGGGAGTTTTTTAATTCTAGCCTGAAAAAAACATATTTTTAAATTTTTCCTGTTAGAGATGCCTAAATGGATTTTACCAATAATGCAACTTGAACATCTGATAAAAATTTTGTAGCGTTATATTCATCAGAAGTCATATGACAACTGGGAGACTCCTTCGGATAGTCGTCAGGAACTGTTAAAGAAATTGGAGGCACGCAAGGGAGATGCCTATAAAAATTTACCAACTCGTTATTTAAATATGCATGTTTAAATTTTACGCTCTATTACTTGTCATCCAACCAGCAAGTCAGTTGAATACCCTTTGTACCCGGCGACTGATTCGGATCTAAACTAACTTTGAACCTCTGGTCCAGTCTAGCTATTTCTCCTTGAAGTACATCTGGGATGTCACTTTTTGGTTCCTCAATATGTAACTTTTTTAATGGAGGCACTAATCTGAAAGCAATTAAATGCGAATGAAGGGTATTAGAAAAATATTCATAAAAACTTACTTAAGTTCCGGCCCGAAAAGTGTGTCCAATGTGGGACCAAATGTCCTGTGCAGGGTGTGATTTATTACAGGACTTTGAAGATTCTGAGAGACAGCTTCCAGTAACGAGTGATAAACATGTGATTCCTATAAAAAGGTTTAATTATTCACCAGTGAGGAAGACAATAAAAATACAGGTAGAATGAATGCTTCATTATGTCTGTTCCAACTTGCATCAGAAACCGTTCGCTGACGGTCAAAAATGATCAACCAGTTTAACAGCGACTGACATTCATAAAGTAATTAAATCAATATTGAATTGGTCGATCATTTTGACCGCCAGCGAATGGTTTCTGACGACAGTTGGAACAGACCTATTATTTGCAAAAGAAAAGGGGCATTAGAAAAACTTCGCGTAAATGGCAAGAATACGAATGTCCAAAAGACGGGGCAGGCATATATTACAATTTTTAAGATTCTGCGTAAAATAAATTCACCTTAAGAGAAGAGAAAAGTACATCGCCCTTTTTAAAGTCAATCTTTTCTAAAACAACCTCACACTTAAGAAGGGTATCTAAGGGTAGCCTTTGATGAGGATTGGACAGTATCTCCAATAGCTTCCTCATTTTACTCAATTTCTCTCCATCTAAAAAGCAATTCATATAGAAAAAAACAACAAAGTTCGAAATGGTGCCATACTCTTACCACCCTCAGTGCCCATTCTGGTAATCAATTTTCTCAAAGGTTCCACATATTTGCTGAGATATCGAACTTTTTCTCTGTAGGCTTGTTCGTCATGCCCTAAATTGGCTCCTGACGCCATAGGGCTTTGACTGGGTTGTCCTCCGGGCGTATTGAGGGATGTTCCAGGACTTGGAGCCATGCAAGGAGGACGGGGCCCACTCATCAAGCCCATGGGAGCGCCTGGGCTAGGAGCCATCGCCGGTGAAGCAGCTGGAGGTTGTGACATGCCTGTAAAGTATTTCATTTTTTCAGTGCTTAGAATCTCTCCAATATTAAGGCCAGTGCAACGCTAAATTGATTGATATCCTTTAAGGTATTAAACAAACAGAACGGTATCTTGATGTTTTTCTAAACTATATGACCACAATATGTTAAGAGACATGCAAATAATGTATATACAAATTGCTATTTTATTTGTTTGATGAGACATTGAACGTAATACCTGCAGGAGATTGAACGGATGCTTGCATTGGTGATTGAGCGTACATTTGTCCAGGGGCACTTTGTCTAACATATCCGCTAGCACCTATCATATTTGGATTTAATAGCATGGTATTCGGAGGGTTCGGTGGTTTTGATTGTTGAAGTTGAGGGATAGAACCTAATATGGATTTTAAAAAATTACAAAAACCTCTTTACAAAATCGAATCACGAGATTTACCGATCATTTGTCCAGTCATAGGACCTTGCATATTACCTGGACCCATTTGCATACCACCAGGACCCATTTGGCCAGGACCCATCTGACCTGGACCAACTACGGTTCCTTGGATCTGAAACAAAATTAGATTTGATAGTGTTGGGATCTTTGTTATTAATTTGTATCAAAAATAACTTACGGGCATTCCTCCACCCATTTGGCCTGGCATCTGCATTGTCATCTGCCCTGCCATTTGATTGTTTGTCATAGTATTCATATTCTGCATACGAGGTACCTGCAGTTGATTTCAAAATATCTTAAGCATCAAGCACACCAGCATCGTAACAATCAACATTTTCTACGTTATGAAAAGATATGCAAACATAGTGTCATTTCAATTCGTATCATGGATAGTTCAAGTAATTCTAGTTAAGAAGGGATTATTAATGAGGAGGAGGAAGAAGAAACACACAGTAATAAAGCGACAAAAGCGCAGGACAGGGATGCGCCCTATAAATAAACAAGATATCACCTCTATGCAAGTTGAGAAATGAATGACAATAATTTTTGACAATATTTTAGAATGTTAAAAAGCAATAATTTAACAGTACAAAATATGAAACTGCAACACCACCTAAAGTGATACTAGGTGTTTGTTTAAAGTAAGTAAAAATCAGAGATTGTATAAATTATATTTTGAATAAAATGTCATTAACAGCTTTATCGCGGTAGCCTCTATTGCAAAGTCCTTTTTGCGCTTTTGCTTGTCCCATTTACTGTGTTGATTCGTTGGTTGGAGCCTGGAAACACCCTCTTGAGTTATTAAAATAACGAAATTAATCACATTATGCTTTAAAAATAAGAACTAGACTGACTCTAAATGTGTGGTTACATTGAATGTGAGTGCGTGTGATTTTTTAAACATTTTTTAATCGTACGTATTAAACGTATAGACACGTACGATTAAAAAATGTTTAAAAAATCACACGCACTCACATTCACTGTAATCGAGTAGCAAACTTATACTTTTTGGTGATGGAATGTATGTTTTAGTGGAAACTACTAAATCTGCCTACTGCATATCTATCTTAATAAACCACTTATTAGAACAAAAAATAATAAATAACTTAAATCATTTAAAATGTTGTAAAAAAACTATTTTCTTCTAAAATAAATACCTGCATTGGCATTCCACCACCCATCATAACTTGAGGTTGTGATCTTATCAATGACTGGTGCAAATTTGGACCTCCTGGACCTGATCCTGTTAATTGGCCAGCTTGAGGAGGACCGGCCATACCAACCATGGCATTTCGGCTGCCTAGAAAGCAAATGATAAAATTATTCGTCTCCCATATTATATGCAAAACAAACCTTGACTGGCCAAGTTTTGCAACGCATTGATTGGATCAGGCAAACATGGCCCTTGGTGCTGTGGTGGACCTGGAGCCCCGTTTGTTGCTCCTTGTTGACCTTTTTTACTATCTGTGATAAAATATGATTTTATATGATTTTAAGGAAATGTATTTGATTGGTTCTGGTACTTACTCATTTCCCTAACATGAAGAATTAGGCGAGCAACAAAGCTCAGATACTCTTCTTTGTTTTTCGCCTTTTGAAATACATGATTTTCCATTTCCAAGCTGTTTCTTGAGGTGTTCATGCCTGATGCCATAATTGCTTCTTCTCTAAAATTTTCAATAAAAAGCATTTTTCAAATATTCAGAATGAAATTAAAGATTGTAAGATTTTACAGTTGAAAAAATCGCTAAGAGAATTTGCTATTTTCAGACTTAATTACCGTTGGCGTTCAAAAGTTTTTAAACCTGACATTTCGATTACAATTGGTGAGCATTTTTAGAGTTACATCAAGTGATTTCATTGACAGCACGATTGACTCAGTTTTCTCTTAAGGCCCTCATACACTGCGGTTTTGTTCATATTTTTAACAAATGGATGCGATCTTCTTAAATCTTTTCCAAAGAGAAACAAAAACTTTCAGTTGAAATAAGTCTTCCTCTCGATATAGTATAATTTGTTAATAATTGGAGAATGAACCAAGAAATCACACCCTTCAATATTGACATGACATTAGGGAATACTCTGTACGTGGAAACCATGTAGTGAGGGACTATAATCTGGAATATCTTCTAAAGTAGGCGGTAAATCAAAATTTTATAAGAATGGAGAAATAAAGATAAGGGAACAGTTAATTTAAAAAGTTAATCGTATTCACCATTGGCGTGCGCAAAAAAAAAGTTGGGGAGGGAAATGTGTACATGACCCACCATTTCCTCCACCTCTGTTTGAAATTTTTTTACCTATATTATAGGAAAAGAGCACCTAATCGAACTGTGCATTGCTGCAAATTTTAGGAAAATACGTTAAGAAACATCGGAGTTATTAAAAAAACTAATTTTTTTCCAACTTCAACACCGTGTACACTGAGCATGGAGCGTCATTTTGACAGACCAAGTTTTTCCTTATTAATTTAACGTTCAATCATATAATGTATTTTCCAACCTACGGTAATTTTTAGTAATCGAACCACGGAGCATGCGCATTCATAAATGTTTATTTTTGGGAAAGCGATAGGGTGCCAAGTATGAACAGCCAGTCCTTGGTTCCATTTGCAAACAATTTTTGATGAGAACTTGATAACAATCGAATTTTTTTAGCACAATATCGCCGTCCCAAAAATGAACATTTATGAATGCGCATGCTCCGTGGTTTGATTACTAAAAATTACCGTAGGTTGGAAAATACATTATATGATTGAACGTTAAATTAATAAGGAAAAACTTGGTCTGTCAAAAGAACAATAATAATTTGAAGTAACTCAATCTGATCCACGAGTTAAGAATGAACTCAAACCCATCCTTGAGTTGAGAATTAACTCTTACTTGAAAGATTCATTTTGGTAACCCTGGCAACTATTACTTACTCGAGGATCAACTCGAACATAAAAAAATTATTCAAATAAATGACAGTTAAATATCGTATTAATCATAGGATTTATTCTACGAGTTACCCACGAAGTAACCCAGGAGTTGTTAACCCACGAGTTAACTCGAACCTATGAAACCGAGCCAGAATAGTAACCAGAATTTATTAAGGGGGGAAACTACATTAGACGGTTCGAAAAATCGATTATTTTTTTTCATAAATCGTTAGTAAAACATCCCAAGTTTGTATTGCCAAAGTTTCAAAAAGAAAATCGGCTTATTACCAGAGATATACGGCGCACAGCCTTCCGGTCATTCGAGTACCCTATAAATGACGCGCCAAAATTGAAGGTCAAGCAGATGTTTTCGTTTATAGACCTACCTGCCTTTGTACCACTAGTACTGAAATTTAGTTGAAATAAAATTAGACAAGATTGCTTTATGGGGCTGGAATCGCCGACTAAAGGTAAATTGTTAAAAACAGACAGTAAATACAATTTTAGATAGTATGAAACTTTAAACGCGTTTATCTCAAAACACATTTTTTCGGAACTGCGGGAATGATAACTCAAAAAGTAATGGACCGATCCTTTTCAAAATTTGCATACTTATACTTTATTACATTCCCAAGAATATGAACTAACAAATTGAAGTCATATCATTGTTTAAACTATAGTTACAATGTAAAAAGTAGCCAAAAAATGGTGGAAAATTGACTCTTTTTGTTCGAACCGTTCTAAAACCCTCAATTTTCAACTTTTTTCACCGGAGTTTAGTTCTTATTCTTAGAAAACATGTTAATAATGTCTACAATTTTTTTCATTAATTTCAGATAACAATTGTGATCTGGAGAATTCCCGCAGATCGCATAGTCTGATTAATACCTGCCACACTAGATTAAGCATAACTTAAAAAATGTCTTTTGAAACACTTTCAAAAAATGTTGAGATATAGACTAAACTTCAAATAAAATAGTCCCAAAGTTTCAACAAAATTGATTGCGTCTTTTGTAGTAAAAAAAATCCCGAAAAACACTTAAATTTTGACCGTCTAATGTAGTTTCCCTCCTTAATTATAATTAATAAATTATTCCATTAATAATTATTAATGAAATAATGTTGCTCTATTCTTTGTGGGATTAGTGGTGAATGATATGGGAATTAAAATTTTCTTAATTAATGAGTCAACGTGTTGAGATTTTATAGGTTAGCTCTAAGTAAATATTGAAACCGTTTGTGAACAGTCAAAAATGTTCAACCAATTGAATATTGTATTAATTACTTCACAAACCATTTCAATATAAATCTGGAACAAACCTTATAGTCTCTTTATCCGGGCACTACGAATGAAGGAGCAACATATTACAATAATTATCATAATATTTCCCCTGATTTCCACTTATTTGAAAATATTTTCAAAGCCGTCAAATATGCATACTATAGTATAGGCGTATGTTTTTATTCTAGCGGTGTTCTGTTCTTTATCTATTCGATTAAATGCATTCCCGATAGCAGGTTTTGGATTTACCATGCCTCTATTTTTTAGATTTTAGATGTTCGATATACAAAAATGAAGCGGCAAACCAATACAAATCATTTAGGTATTTCCATTTATTTCCAAACATTTTCAAGTTATTTCCAATATTTCCAAACATTATTTATGAAATAATTTTCAAAGTGAATAATCCCATCGGATTTCATTAAACAAACCGTTGGACCTGATAATTTTTTTTTCTTTACTCAGTTTAACAGTTAACATATTAAGTAAAAGTGAGCAGTTTAGCACAAAGTCATAATGGAGCAATGATGGTGAAAATAAAATGTAGTATTTACTTACATTTTAGCAACTACATTTTGCCTAAAGGCATTTGTCCTCCAAGAGTCATCCGCCATAACTACACTTTTTCAAAATGAAAGAAATAAATATTGTTTTTGGTCACGACTTCCTTGAATTCATTTTAATCTTATCTATTTTCGTTCTTCTAACAAAATGACGTTACCGCAAAGAAAAGCATAATAAAATTTGACAGTGACACACCACCAGTGGTTCTTCTTGTTTTATTTAATGGCGCTGTTAGTACAATATGCCAGCTTATTTTTGAGAGTAGACTGCATACTATTCCATAGACCTATAAATATATGGACTGAGCCTGAAGAGTAATGGGTAGGCATCTTGGGACGGAAGAGGAAAAGCTGACAGTAGAAGTAAAGTCACTAGATACCATGGGCGAGTTCGGCGTTGACATCTTGGAGCCTCAGCGATATTTTCTACTCGTCGCTCACGTGACGACAAATCCTATAAAATATCACTGATCCCGTGAGCGACAAGTAGAAAACATCGCGGAGGCTCCAAGATGTCAATGCCGAACTCGTCTTATATAAAGTTAGAGTTCTAAATTATAGGTATGTATAGGGATTCCAATGAATAAAAAGACTCAGGAAGGAGGGTATCGTATTCTTACTGTACTGTAACTGTGCGACGGAAGTCGCCATCTTGGTACACCACTTTTTTGACAACTGCCAGTTGTTAGCGTTGTATTTTTGAATAAGTTGTTGGTGTGTTTATATTGCAATTTGCATTAAAATTAAATATGGTGAGCTGTAAAGCATGTGGTTTAAGCCAAACTAATAAAAACAAGTGTGATGGTATTACTTTTCATGTGTAAGTATTGATTTAATTCTAGAATATTGTATTAAAATTCCAACGCTGATGTGAAACGATTAGTGAGGTTATAATTGTGGGACAGAGGCGGCGTAGTTTTCTTAAAATATATATATTTTTTACATAGTTTTCCAAAAAGCGGTGTTCGAGAAAGATGGATTAATTTTGTAAACAATTTATTCACAACGAAAACATTTTATTTAATAAAGATCAGTTTTAAATTATTTTATTTTTTTTTTGTTTAATTCCATACTATTAGAAATAATTCCAATTAAAATATCCATTTTCACAGAATTTTCTCTATAAATTATAAGCCCTACTTCAGAAAAAATGTAACGCCACTGGATTAACAGTTGTCAAAAAAGTGGTAGACCAAGATGGTGAACTTCCGTCGCACATTTATAGCAAAACACTCCTTCCTGAGTCTTTTTATTCATTGAGGGATTCCCATATATGTAACAAACGAATGACAAGCGTTGACGTAATACGTCAATTTGTGGACAAAATGAAAGCAGCCCTCTGGGGATGCGCGAGTTCCAAAAAATGTAAGAAAAACGGTAAAGTGTGACTTCTTATATTCATATTCTCTACTAATATTGCTGGAATATTGCATCGCAATGTTTCTATAAAAATATATTATATAAAATTTAATTAGTTAAAGTGCGTTCGTGTTAAGAAACAGTGGTGGGTAGAGCTAAGTGAGGCTAATTTACACGATAAAAAAATTGTAACGTTCAATGTGAATACTGATTAGAACGTCACCACGTGGAGAAAATATTTTATAGGGTAAATCAGGCTCGTGTCTAATAGCGTTTTCCTTTGGTTGCACTTTTTGGCACTTAGTGTATTTCTATTCTTTATTACTGAAGATATTAGAAAAGGATGGAAATACACTGAGTGCCAAAAAGTGCAACCAAAGGAAAACGCTATAAGCTAATCACAGAGCCGTATTTTTAGTCCCTATGCTTCTCCACACTGTTTTCTTAACGTAAACGGACTTCAGATATGTGTCACAAAAAGCCAATTACCATGTAAAAACACGGATATAGCAATATTGTTGCGATATTTAAAATAATATTCCAGCATTGCTGCAGTGTTTGGTGCTCTTTGGCTGCTCCACGCCTAGCTTCACGCAGTAGCATCTGCCAGAAAAACGCCCCCAAAAAATTATTAACAAATTGTAATAGAAGCTGAAGATTCAATTTCAAACTAACCCGATTTTTGCACGTTTGTTTATCTATTAATTTAGCAGATACGATCTATTTTCAATTTCTTTTCTTAAAATGTCTGCGAGAAAGAGAGAAGAAACTTTAGCTGACCAAATAATCAACAGTATAAATCATGTACCAGAAGAATTCGATCCAGAAGACGACCAAATCGACGAAACTAAAGCCAAATTGACCGATTTTGAAGATCTCTATGAAGGTGATGAAACTGAGGAGGCAGTACTGAGTAAATTTAGGAAACAAAACGTCGATTTACTTGGGGACATTGACCAGAGGTATGTTGGGAGAAAAGCAACCAGAAAGCAAATTAATGAAGAAGAAGAATCTGACGATGAAAGTGATCATTCACATTTGGAATATACGAAAAGCGATGAAAGTGATGTGGAAGAAAGTGAATATGAAGATGAAGAACACTTGGAAAGTGAGAATGAAGTGGAGTCGTCTCATACTAATGATAATGAGTTTCAACACATGAGTAAGATAAACGTCTCAGAACAAATTAACAAAGGTTCTTGCATAAGAAATCAATTGAACATATGGGAGAATTTATTGGAAATGAGGATTCAAATGCAAAAGATCCTCTTAACAGCTAATAAGTTGCCCCAGAAAAGTGCATTTCAAATAATGAAAAATGGATAATTTGGAATTTAATGGGAGAATTGTAGAAACCCAAACCGGCTTGAGTGATTTGCTAAACAAATTGTTACAATTACAATGCCTGATGATAAAGAAGTTTCCTGAAACCAAAAAAGTACTTTTAGAGAAGAAACAAAGTACACATGAAGATAGTAATGAAGAAATATCCAGTGAAGAAGAAGAAGAAGAGGCCCAATCTGATGAAGCTATTGAAGAAGACAGATCCACACCAAAAAAAAGAAAATTAAACGATTTTGAAGAAAAAATAGCAAATTTACATAAGAGTTACAAGAATTATAGAAATCGAACTGTTGAAACTTGGAACACTAAAACTAGGCTTTCGTTGACGAAGAATTTAGGCCAGTCTAACTCGATTGTCAGTCAAATTGACAATATTCTTGCCGATAGAGAAAAACTCGTTAAAAGAACACGATTAAAACGAAGCGATTACAAAATTTTGGGACAAAAGGAAGAAACAAATGAAACGTCTCAGAGTGAGGGGGAAAATATGGTCGGTGAAATTAAGCAAGCAAACGAATACGATTCCGAAATTTTCGACGATACCGATTTCTACCATCAACTCCTGCGAGAACTAATTGAAGTTAAATCGGCAGATATCACGGATCCGGTACAGTTAGGAAGACAATGGATCAAATTACAGAGCTTAAGGAGCAAAATGAAGAGGAAAATCGATACCAGGGCAACTAAAGGGCGAAAAATTAGGTAACAATTTGTTATTTTTAGAAGACATTCAGAAAAACAACTTTTTTAGGTATGCGGTACATTCGAAATTGGTTAATTTCATGGCACCCCATGATAACCGCCCAATCAGCATCGAGGAGGCGCAAGCCGTGTATACTTCTCTATTTGGTAAAATTCAAAAACGGACATGATTTAATGAAACCTCGTTATAGTAGGTTATAATATAGATATATTTAATTTCAGTAATATATAATTTACAATGTAAGGATATATTTCTATGTATGTACAAAGGACTTAAGGGGTTTCCAGGTAAATTATACACAAATATCGTCATAAATACACAAATACATATATAAAAGTGGTCGTTTCTCTTAAAGAGGACTTCATTTTCTATAATTTAATAAGGGAACAATTAAGATGACAGTTTTACAGTAATAGGGTTTCAAATTGCAACTATTAATGCTAAAAGTCATATTCAAAATAAGTTTTTAACTAGTGCTCTTATACCTTACTTGTAACAACGTGTTCTTTGTTTTAATTTCATTTGAATATCCTGGGCACCGTAGGGCCATAATTGGGTCATACAGTTTTAAAGGCCAAATTTTCAACCCAACACCTTCAAATAGAGATATCCATTTTTGGATTTTTAATATTTTCGTTAATTTGTTGTGCTTCACGTTTTTTCTCATGTTCAATTACAATTGAATTTTAACGGTTCCACAGGGTGATTTACAGATTTACATGTTAGACGAATCTGTGTATAACAATCGAACTTCTTTGCATTTCTGGTCTCGGTTAACTTTGAATACGGGGTGTCGCATCCCAAGTCGCACGATCAAATCATTGTCAAATTAGCGACTTTGATGAAAACAGTTATTGGTAGAAAATGTTTTCCATAGGTATGATAAAATTTCGAACATTCGCCAAGTGCCTGTTCAAGGTCAAACGGAAGTCAACTTAATATTTTTATATAAAAAGTTGAAGTTTTTTTGAGTGTTAAGTTTAGTTCCGATGAAAGGCGCTAAAGGCGCGTTCTGAAATTTATAATTGTACATGTGACCGCAGATATTCTGCAATTACCTCGCCCTAAGCTAGGAGAAATAGCGAATTGTTGATCATCGTGAATGAATGTTGATTGAAGAAGCTACGTTACAGGGCGTTACAGAAGAAACAGTTGTTGTGGACGAAAAAGAACTTATTGAGTTCACCCAATTCTAAAAAGCAGACTTTCAATTAATTCAAGTCAGCTGAGCAGGTATTTGTATTGTTTAAAAGAACAGTACCAATGATATTCAACAGAATACAAGAAAAAATGTGTTCCAACTGAACAGACAGTAAATAAATAACATATCTCAGTGTTGCTTTAGAAAGCAGTAAATAATGAGCTCGCAATCCATCATGTTCGCCCCTTCAAATAGTATTTCATTTTTAAAAAAATGAAAATAAGACTTCCATCAATAAATGTACAGTCCAATTAGTTGGTCTAGAATGAACTTATCGTAACCTTTATGGATTATCAACGGGTCAATAACTGTGGGGATTAATTATTTAATAAATAATAATAAAAAAATGATAATAACTGACTATTAATTCATTAATAGTAATATATCAACTGGCTTATTTCACATTAAATTTATGATTATGAAAATGTATTAAATGCGTGCAAGAAGGATGCCATTTTCAACATCTGTGATTGATGTTTTTAAAAAGAAAATAGCTCTATGTTCTTATGTTTTGTATTTTATTTTTCAATTTGTTGTGAACGAAATTCGTAATTATTCGCTGAAGTATCAAGAAACAGTTTAAGCAAAAAATTTGCAGAGAAAATATAAAGTTGCCATATAAAATAATAATATTGACCTTCGTTTGGCCTTGAACTGATAAATTGTAATCGCGAAAAGTTCTCCTGTTCCACACGACACATTATACGTATAACAACTTTTTTCTTTCTAAAAATTGCTATGTCAAATGTGATACAATTGTCCGACTGGATGGAACACCCTGTATACGTTTTTCAGTAAATCGCCCCTGTCGCGAAAATACGCAGGTAGAAAAATAATAAACCAGAGTTGATGAAACAATGAAATTTACTTTTCATTCTCATAATAATTTAGCGAAAATAACTGGAGTTTTCTTAAATAAATTTAGTCAGTGACGTGCTTACAATAATAACTTATTTTATTTTTCTTGTTGTTGACGTCGTCATCTCTTATTTTTTCCTATTTCTTTCCTCACCATTACATCTTACTTCTTACCTCGTGCGCCTTCTTCACGATTGCCAATTTGGAGTGAGGGTCCAGAACTGGCAGCCCCGTATATGGCGGTTCCTTTGTGCCATGCAACATTAGAGACCATTCCTTGAAGAATCCAGTTTGAGGCGTTTCAGAGTTGAATTTAACTTCCAACGTCCATGTACCTTGAGGATATTCACCCCAGGTATGTGTGGTCATAAAAGGCCATTTCGAGAAGCCATCCCTATTATCGTCGTCGTTTTGCCTTCGACTCAAGATCATTGACCTATTTTAGATTAAATGAAAATTGGTTGGTATATTAGATTTCCCTCCCCTACCTGGTACCCATTGGAGATGTTAAAAATAGTTCAACATCACCTCTTCGGGAAGCGTTCAATGTAATCACGGCTTGTACGTGTTCCAAATATCTAACTTCACTGCTCTCCCCCTTACAGGCTGTAGTATTTATCGTAAGAAATAAAGAACCTTCAGAAGGAAGCCTCCTGAAATTATTCGCCATTAAAAAGAATGCGACTTTCAGACAATAAACTCACTTTAATTCCGATACAATGCCTCCTTCGCAATGGTACCTGGGTGGTACGGTTTGCCACTGTTTTGCTAATGCGACCATGGCTCCAGCATCCAACACTCCAAACCCAAACAAATGATTAAATTCCAAACCTACACCATTCATCGTCCAATGGAATCGACCTTTGGCATCAAAAAGGGAATTTCGTTTTGATGTTAACACTGTTAGATGTTGGATATCTCGCCAGGATAGTTTGGTACTAAAAAATCCAAATTATATTGCACAGCATTATTTTCTATTTATTATTACTTAGCGTCCAGTGCCAGAGCAAAAACTCCTGCAGCCTCGGGGGCAGCCGCACTGGTACCCGAATGGGTAGTAGTACACTTACCATACAGATCAGTGGTAGCCTGAAAAGTAAGCGTTTATAGTGGCAACACTGTTTTCCTTGAGGCATTTAATTTCTACGGTTATTTGAATCGTTAAGATCGCCTTATGCGTTAGGTATTAACAGGACCCACACTGTTCCAGAGCTTAAGCGATTGTTACAAATTTATCACATTTAGAGGTCTTAGAAAGGATAATTTACGTTGTCTGGTCCTCTTTCTTCGATTAAACGAGTTAATTGAGTTCCTAGAACACGTTTCTTCACGCAAAATCTCTGACTTTAGTTCGTGTCCAGGGAATCGATTATGTGTTTAGCGTTTGTCGCAATTACGATTGACTTATTTGTTGTTTCTTGAGGAAAATTATACAATCAATTAAAAGGCACAAATTATTTACATACATTAAACCCATGAAATATTCATTTTATATTCTTGCTCGTATACGGGCGTTGTGGCCTGAATTAACATCAAGCATGTAGAATTCATGAATAAAATTAACGGGACAGGTGAGATTGGTGTTCTAAAATCCAGTGTGGACATTGAAAACATTAACTAAACTCGATTAGAGGAAAATTTTGAATAATTTAACTCAAGTCCTATTGACTTTTAAGTTATCAACTTTCAGTAGCTAAGTTTCTTCCAGAGCAAGATTTATAGATTAATTAACATTTTGATTAGTTTAGTTCATAACTGAGATAAGTATGACATGCATTTCTTTATGTTTACCAAAATGACGTTTGAAGTATGTAAGTACTTACGACTCCAGTCATTGGATCTTTGGCGCCATTACTAAACGTGCTGGCTAAAGTACTGGAGCAGCTCTCGTCATAGTGCGCATTTTGTCCATCATTAATTGCACTATTGATACTAACTGTCCACATGCTGGCCGCGTAACCGTCGCAATTGCAGTCGTCGTTTTCTCCACCATCACCACTAGCCCAAACGTAAATGTTACCCAAACCATTACGGCCCTGTAAACAAAAAGAAAAATAATACCGAAATAGAGAAACTCATATCAAATTCAGTAGCGAAAATTTAATTGCTGGAAAGGTAAAACTGGATTTAATCGAGCTGATTAAAAGTTTTTAGGATTAAAAGTTACAGAATGAAGATGTTTTAACCGCAAGGTAAGAATGCTCGGCTCGTAATTTTGGAAATAACTGGGATTTAAATAGTTTCCAGGGCAATTTCGGGAAGTTTCCAACAAAGTTTTATGTAATTTCCTTTTTAGCTATTAGAATTTCATGGAATTTTCTAATGAGATCGCTTAAAAACTCTTCTTAAAAAATTCAAAGAAAAGTATAGTACGTACATCAACTAGAAATCACTGAAGGCCATTTCGCAAACCCGACTTTCATACTGCTGGTTGACCTTTCTCGCTTTAAGAAAAACCAACTAGCTTATTCCAGTTTAACACCTAGTGATTCTTCATTACTTACCTCGTTTACTCCCTTGACAATAGCTCGCATGGTAGCATTCCTAGGACCATCCACTGTTTTTCCATCGTCGGTGGGCCCCCAGGAAGCACTGTAGATGTCGATTAGATTAGGTTCGTGTCCCATGGAATTGGCCTCGATTAGATCAGTCATATATGGTTGGTCCAACATTCGAATACCTTGCAATGCGCATTGTTTTATTGTAATAATTTATTGGTATGGCATTTGAAAATGACTGGAAATTTCCAAGCTGTGGTTATGCGAAAGCAATCTGTTGTGAAAGAGTTATTTTCGTTTCGTTCGAGTTTTTGCTCGTCAATAATGCCGTGTTGTGCAATCCCCCACAACCGATAAACGCTTTGATAATACATAATTTATTGGAAGGTTGATGGTGAAATTCTGAATAGTTTGGCATTAGTAAAAACACATGTTTCTAAGAAATATCCTGGTTGTCATTTAGGTCATTATTTTTTTTTCAAGGCATAAAAATGAACTTCTTAATATTTAATATGTATCTTTTAACTAATATTAAATTAAACTCACCCGCTATTTTCGAATCGTAAGCAACTCCCACACCACAAACACCATTGTCTCGGGCGGCTGCGACCTCACCCGCACATCTCGTTCCATGACTGTTAAATATTTTAAAACAGTTGGTAACTCTATATTTATATGAATATTACCTGTTGAACCAGTCATCCGTGTAACGAGGATATGGATATGGATCGTTACTGCTAAAATCATAGCTGGCCAAAGCATTCTGAAAAATCATCGATTGTCAATTGTTTGACCAAGTGAGGACCAGCAGGGAGTTTCACAGAAAGGTTACTTACATAGTTGTATTTGAGATCGGGATGCATATAATCGACGCCTGAAAAATAAATTGTTCAACTTGTAAAGTTTCAATAAACTTTTCTTTGTGCAGGGCTACCAAATTTGCATAACCAACGCTGCAGAGCAAATATTAGATTCGGTTTTGTTTGTGTACGCTTTGATAAATTGTTGGTTGAAACAAAACAAAACACTCCTTATTTCAAATAAAAACAAGTCTCAAATAATTTCCCTTTTACGTGGTATGTGCGCGATCTCTTCTTTCATCCTTCCATGTTGTTTTTGTTTTAGAAACCCGATTACGGTTCTTTTGATATCCTTACATAAACAGGCCCTTTGCCAAGGTCGTCTACTACCTACTCATTGAATGAGAGATTTTATACGAAATGAAAGATTTTATAATGAGAAATCCTGTTTTACTCGAAAACATTGAAATTCATTATTTCTGGATATAATTTGTCTGTTAATATTTATTTCCTAAATTATATTATACAAAATCCACATCTCACTTACCGTCATCCATAATAGCTGTAGTAATATTTTTTCCGGTCACTCCTTGAGCCCATGCAGCTTCCACGTTCAGATCTAACTTGGCTTTGCCACCATTTTGACCGGTGTTTTTCAAGTACCATTGATAAGGAAAATATGGATCGCTTGGATCCTTATGCGGCTGAATGTTCTTCACCAAATTTTCTACTTTTAACGGTTTATATCCCCGTTTGACTCGCAAAAAACCCGCTTGTTGAATGGCCGTGTGGACCTATAAATTTCAATAAGAAGTATAAAAAATTATTATCCTCTCAATGGGTACTGAATATTACCAATGGATCGGACTTGAGTTTTCTTGTATGGGTGATGCTACGTTTAGACCGAGCGGGTGGTAGAGCGTGATTCACGAAATGATATTCTGTTTTGGATCTCAAAACCTGGAAATGAGTGTTAAGAATTATACATAGGTATATAATACGTACGAAGAGTTAGGCAACTGCATACAACTTGTATCTCACCAATATTGGTGTATAGCTGTAGATACAGGGTGGCCCATTAGTGCGAAAAAGTCCAATATCTCGGTAAATATACGATTTAGAAGCAAAACTTTCATATAAAAATTTTTCGTCTTTGAAAGGTGCGTGTTTTAAAATTATTTTCAAATGTACAGGGTTTGCCATAAAAGTGTGGCGATAAAAAATTATGTTTTTTTAAATGGGACCCACATTTTTAATTACAATTTTGGATTCCTCGATAAAATTTTAAGGCTAGTTTATATACAGCGTTTCATGTCTAAAATGTACCGTTTCCGAGTTATTCTGGAAAATTCGAAAATTTTGTCAGCTGCAGGCTCCTACGGAAATCGATGCTGTGCCATAACCGCTGGGAATTTCGAAATCGAACTTCGGGGGCTCCAAGAGGAATTAATAGGTTATGATTTTACCAATTTGAATTTCAAAAAGTGTTCCAGAACCCCCCAAATATGTCTCCGAAGTTACATAACTTCAAACCCCAATAACTTGCTTATTTCAAATGGAATGCGCCAATTTTTTCAACGGCATCGTGTTCAGAATCCAAAAATGTACAACTTTTGTTAACATTACCCTATCCCTAAATGCAGCCGTTTATAAGTTATTTAAAGTTGCTTTTTGGGTTCAGGAATAACAACCCTTACGGTAGTTTCCTTGGTGACGTACAGTAGACATGACAGGTTTACTGTGTTGGCCGTAAGGGTTGTTATTCTTCAACCCAAAAAGGAAAAGCAACTTTCAATAACTTATAAACGGCTGCATTTAGGGATAAGGTAATGTTAACAAAAGTTGTAGATTTTTCAATTGTGTCAGTCAAATAGAACAAAGTATTTTGTGTAATAGTGGAAAAATTCATTACAAAATCCTCTGCCATTTCAAAAATTTTAACGACTACTTTACTATCTGTTTGATCGAAAATTTAAAATATCTCAATACCTAATTGTGCAATTTAGATATAAAATTTAATTCATAGAAAGTATTCAAAATGTTTTGTAGAATTGAAAATTGAATTAAAAACAAAATAATAGCGCTCACATTTAAAATAAGCAAGTTGATATCTATGTAATTTAGATCTACCAAATACTTATTTGTAATTATAGTTTTCAATGTAGGGCTAGATGCCCTTATCCATGATAGACCCTGTATAGTAACACATTTGCGTAGGCAGGTAGATGATCATCTCCACGACTTTCAAGTCATATTAAATTAAATGCTGACTGGCTGAGAAGAAATTAACGTCATAAGTCTTCTCACTCATCCCACATTCTATTTAAAGTTTTGTTTTTGAATATCCATATTTTCTGTTTGCCTCTCCCAGTATTGATTATTATTAGTCGACAAAGCCTTTCCATTAGCATGATTGATTGCGTTTAAAACCAATTATTCTACATCTAGAAATTCTATACCTCGTGCAAGAAGGCATCTCTGAATTAGTATTAAGTAATTGTAATATATTGATCGTCACTCCAACTTTTGGGTTCTATTTAGCAGAATTCTGGAGTGGGCTGATATATATACATATGTAGATACACGTGTTGGCCAGTTTTCAATCTAAATGTTAATAGGTGATTTTCGAGATACGAGGGACAGATATGTTTTGGACCATCGAAGAATATTTGTGAATTTTGAAATGTTTTAAAAACCATTAAAATTTGCATCACTATCATGTATGTAGGATGTCTCTAAATAAGTGCTTAAGATTACTGTGGTTTTCTGTTAAGAAAAGGCCATCACAACATAGATCCGAAAGCATTTTCAGACCTGTGTTTGTATGAACTTTTTTCTACAGAAAATTCGCAGTACGCACCCCTTAAGATTTTCCACGCTTATTTAAGAACACCTTCTATGGTGTATAGGGTGTTTCATAATGACTTACCAATATTTTATAGGACGATTCTGTATTTTGTTCTAAGAAAAATAGTTGCTATAAACATGTTTAGTGAACAAGATACAGGGAGTTAAAATTTGAAGGATTTTTTCGATTTTTAATTTCTTTATTACATTTTTTTAAGGTAAATATTTCAAATTTTAGATACGATATGACACGAATAATTCCTATCCTCAAGCATTATAATAATTTGACATAATCCATAAAGCATTATAATTTTTTGAGTTACCATCTACTAGTTCTACTCACCCTTTTCATTTTTCTACTGCATCGCTAATGTTCAGCAGTATCATTTTTTAATTGTTTGCGCTTTTTCGATAATATTTCAATTTTCACATTTTTTGGATAATTGGTACCGTTTTCAAGTTACTTTTGAAAGTAGCCATCAATTTCAATTGTTTTCACTCTTCAAGTTCTGGTGAGTAAAATAAGTAGTGACTCCAAAAATGATAAAACCCTATAGAAGTAGGAATTGTTCGTGTCGTACGGTTTGCTAAATCTGAATGTATCATAGAAATGAACAAAAGGAGAACATTTTCAATACTCCTCTTCTCTCTTTCTCTCTCGTCGTCAAACATTTTGGACCCCATGTTTATAGGAACTTTTGTTTTTGGAATAAAACAGGAAATCATTCTGTGAAATATCGGTATGTCACTATGAAACGCCCTGCATATACATATACATATGTACATAAATACAACATAGATAATTTTCTGATACGTTAGCAACCAGACTTGCAGATAAACACTATGCATATAGGAACAATTTCGACCACCTTTGTATTTCTAGTTATCTAATCAGATATCCGTCATAAACAAATGATATTTTCTTTGTCCCATTGGCTTTTGTAACGTCAGCGCAATGTGTGACATCATATTACCGACAAAAATAAAAAATTTATTAAACAAAGAACAAAAAAGAAATATTGAAATGTCATCCAGGGGATGTCATTGATAATTGCCACGCTTTGAATTGGGGATTGTTTAAGCCACGGTCGGAGGTCAAAGGGTAACATTTATGGGGTGCCAAGGTTGCTGTGACGACTCATTCATTCATTCATTCATTCACGAATCGTTTCTAGATAGTTAGACCCGGGAACCTTGAAATTCTTGTCGAGATGAAACATCAAAGCCTACTTGAAGTTTATTTCTTTATCTATTGAAAATTTTTTGTTCAAAAAGCTGATAAAACGAATGTCGATTTGGTCTTCGTGATGCTCGTAAATATAAATTGAAACCGAACTAATTGGCTCGTGAGGTGTTGATCTCCGAACGACTTATTTTTAGATTAACACAGCTTCCAGGAGGAGAGTTTTCATTCTCTAATTGGAACTTCCATTAACTGAATACGATCGTTGTCACGAACCAAACGAAAATAAGCATTAATAAAGACTTGATATATACTATACATATATTATATGTATAGATATATATATACATATATACATACACCTATATTTCAAAAAAGTTGAGAGATGAAGAAAATGGAAAGACGCTCTTTCTCTTTGGCGAAGGAGATATAATTTGATAAAGTTACCAATTCAATTTGTCGAGAGGAGGAGGTTCTGCGACAAATCGACAAATTGGTTGCGCTGTGAAAGTTGTGACATATGATGGAGACTTAATAGAAATATCAAGTGTCGTAATGAAGTACCAAATATGTTTTAGGCTGTCTTTTTTCTATTACATGCAAAGGCTCGCGTAATTTTATTATATTGAGAGTGTTTTATTCACAAAACAATTGAACTCAAGGACTACTTGTTTTTTTTAGAAATAAATGAATATGGCAGATGACTATGGTATTTTATAAAATACGATTTACATAGTATTTGTATCGTAATAGGTAGGATTGTTATTTGTAAATTTCTTTTTTTTTCCTTTGAATAATGAATATACCTATTGTTTGTTCAGTATCAGCTTTTTCTTAGTAGAAAATTTGAAAACTTAAGATATTGTCAAAATATAGTTTTTTGTTTGTCAACATGTGTGTCAACTGAATGAGAAATATTATGAATATTATTTAAAACAAAACTGGAAATTAAAAATGTTAACAGCTGTTTATCATAAAACTCTCTCAAGTAGCCTCCCTCACCATAAAAAATAGTACCAAGAATACCTTACCGGTCCCATATTAACAAAACCGTGACGTTTCGCCACCCGATGGGCCTCATCCAGACTTAAATCGCGTTTGAATTTGACCAAAAACGAATTACTAAACAAGTCGGCGCCAGTCCAAGAAACAATCGAGAGGGAAACGACGAAAAAAATCAACAACCTCCACGACCAACGGGGAGGCATCGCGACTTCTGGCGAAATGCGAAACGGCACTGACGCCGACGACGCCAGGCGTCGTATTTTGCGCGCACTCTGACGTCACTGCATCGATTTTAACCAAAGAACAACGACAAGGGTATGAGTGGAGGATCAGGGGGATACAGGGACTCGAAAGGAATAAATATGAATAATTTTTCTTTTAGTATTAGAGGCGGTGGTACGGAACGGAAAATTGGAAAAATATAAGTACTTAATTGGTTTCTTGGTTATTAAAAAATATGTCCATGATGGGACATTTTCTAATTAGATAATTATGAAGTACCAATTGCCGTACTAAAATTATGTACTATATTTTATTTGTCCTGGAAAATAAGTAGAACATTCAAAATTGTTCAATTTTGTATTCAAATTTCGACATTCAAATGATTTCTAGTAGTCAACAGGTCTGTAAAAGCCGCAAAATAAACATTTCCTTAATTTTCCTTTTATTAGTATCCATAAATTAAGGCTGATAATTCGAAAATTTTTTATCGACACAATAAATAGTCCCAATTATTGTTTCTAACCAAACATTGAACCTCCCGCATCAATCATTTGAGATTTATTAACAGTTTTCACTTAAAAACCGATTCTAAATGGTAACTATGCCATGTCAATAGTGTCAAAGCATTCAGACTTGATCGATAATTAACAACATTTAATAAAATTTTATTATTATATTTGCGCGCCACGATAATTCATCATGCCATTGACATTAAATGTTTGCGCAACAATGTTTAATGAGATTTTCTAGTGGATGTCGTTTATCTGGATTAACGCAAATAATTTCCGCTCGTGCGAATATTGAAAGGCAAAAACAGTCTTTTCCAAGATAATTCTTTAAAAAGAAGATTAGAGGATGTACATCTGATGAAATAGGATAATCAACCTGAAACTTTGAGAGGTTTTTAACGTGCCAAACAAATGGTAGCTCCATTTCTGTTCAAACTGGGATAATCTCTATGACAAGGAAAAAGTTCTCCTAGAAACAAATCGAGTTCACCATATTGACACCTTTCGAAAATTAAAAATTTTTTTGTTTTCTTCAACTGCCATAGTTTTCAAAAATAATCAAATCAGCCGGTCAAATTTAAGTAATAACAATAGACTTCCATCATAATACAAACGTTGTTGTTTCGTTTCTTGATTTTGCATTGACATTTCCTTTCATCATTATATCCACCTATGATGTTCAGGGGGTATATTGCCGATTAAATAGAGCATCGTCTAATTGATAGACATTCATTTCTCGTTTGACTTTTAATCTTTCCGAGAAAAGTTCACATTTACACAAGGATTACGTTATATGCGATAATAAAACCTCCGTTGTCAACATTATTCTTCCTCCAAAAATTATTCAAGTTCTCAAGTGTGTCAGTTAACAATTGAAGTTGCTAAAATAAATGTTTTCGAACCAATATACCTTGTATTTCGTTGTCATCGTTAGCTACACGTTATGTAGATCAATAGTATATTACGTATCGAGGAAGAAAAATTTATCACTTAGGCAACGGGTGGTTTAGGCACGAGTGAAATGAGGGTCGAATCGCCCGAATTGCCAGAGTGATGAATCTTTTCCCGAGTCAGATATGTTATTTTTCATAAAACCTGTATCGAAAATTAAATTTTTTGTTAATAAAAATGCAAATAGTATATTACATATCTCGGTTTGTAAAAAACTCTTTACGGCACCGGGTGGTCAACCCGTATGGCCGTAAAGTCATTTTTGAGACCGAGACATATACACTATTTTATATAAAATCGGCATCGTTCGTTCAACTTGTTTTAGTATATTTTTAATAAGAATGCACAATATAAAAATGAAATTAAAGTAAAGTATGATAAAATAATCTAAAAAATACACTTATAACTGATAAAAGTTAAAAAAAGAGTCATTTTCAACCCGTTCCATGAATTAAAAGTTAAATTATCGATGTAGATTTTACGAAGATATTTTGTATTGCAGAAATCTTGTATTGACAAATCTTCTCTTTGATCCGAAATTTATTCCATCTTGCTATCAAAATATATAGTATCCGGATCTAATACATATTTCGAATTCTCAGGAATTAATTAATTCTTTTTAAATATCCGAAAACTATCGTAAGCGGAAAGAAACCATAAAGGTTTTAGAACTGGATTAAGAACAAGATTAGATATGAATTAAAGTAATTTTAAGAGTTATTTAAGGGTAATAGGTGTCTAGCTAAGCTGCAGTAACAAGCAATGTAAACGAGAATCACTTACAATTAGTGCTAAAATTGTACACTCAAAATGAAAAAAATTTATTTTCCCATTGTTTTCAGCTTGATTTTAATATTTGATAAAACAGCGGGTGAGTGGCGAAAAATGTTAATACAGGATCACATGGTGGTTCCGGTCTTGTTGAATATAGGGTCAAATTTTATATGATTACAATGTGTTTGATGTCAGCCAGATAAGTAGATAGTGTCTCTTCTTTAATTACATGTTTTATTGAAAACTAAATCACAAATTTTATCACGTTGTGATGGATGGGTTCATTTCGTTCGATTGCTGTACAAGAAGTGTCTCTATTGACAAAACACTTTTATATCGATAAAAATCGGCAGATATCCTTGTAATCGTTCCATATTATCACATCGTTTATACTCGAAACTGGCTTTATTTAAAGAGAACTAACAACCTTTAATAAACAATATGAACAAATATTGATTTTATTACTTTGACGCCCTGTATAATACTGAGCAAAACTAGGCCATTGGCGTTGAGAAGGGATTTTTTTTAATGTTCTAGCTGTTGTGATCTGCTACCATGGCACCTGGTCACACTACAGATCCGGTAATGGAAACTTTCCCATAAGTCTGACACCGACCGATTTGTGTACCCATTACATATATGCTTTTGCTGGGCTGGATGCGAGCACTAACCAAGTAGTTAGTTTGGATAGTTGGCTGGACTTTAACTTGAGTAAGCAATTAATAAAACGCAAATTCCAAAAGTTATGCTCAGGATTTTTAAGACGGATTTCAGAACGCGATCGCCCTAAAACAGTCAAACAAAGATTTGAAAGTTCTATTGGCAGTTGGTGGCTACTCTCAGGGTTCCGCTAGATTTTCCAATATGGCGGCTCATCAAAGTACTCGAGCTACATTTATCCAGTCAGCTTTGACATTTGTTCAAACTCATGGGTTTGATGGACTGGATTTGGATTGGGAGTACCCAGCTAGAAGAGATGGACAGGCCCAAGACAAGGTTTTCTCCATTTAATTTTTTAATATTTGTTGTTAAATTCTTCATTTTATAGGAAAACTTTGCTTTATTGGTTAAAGAACTTTATGAAGTCTTTAATCCGTTAGGCTTGATTTTAACATCTGCAGTATCAGCGGTACATGTTGACGTTTCTTATGACGTTCCCACATTATCGCAGTATTTGGATTATATTAACTTAATGCTGTACGATTTCCACGGTTTTTGGGATACTCACGCTTATCATAACGCTCCCTTGTATAGTACATCAAAATTAGCAGGAACCTCTTCTGCAGGTTTTAGTGTCGTAAGTTACGAATGCGCAAGTTGTAAGCACAAGTTGATGATATTTTTTCTCAGAATGCATCAGTTCACCAATGGATCGAAGCTGGTGCTTCACCGTCTAAACTTGCTCTGGGAATTCCTTTATATGGTCGAACTGCCATCCTTTCTAGTGCAAGTAATACTTCTCCAGGAGCACCAACAACGTCCCAAGGAGCTCATGCAGGTCCCTATACTGGCACTGTGGGTTTTTGGGGTTATAATGAGGTTTGGAAACAAGTTATTGTAATTATTCCTTTATATTGTGCAAATTTCGGTTTAGATCGTAGAGCAATTCCAAAATGGAGATTGGACCCTTGAGTGGGACGACGAACAAGAAGTTCCGTATGCCTATAAGGGAACTACTTGGTTAACTTATGATAATGGACGTTCTATTGGACAAAAGGTTTTTTAAGAAATCATTTAAATAATGTATTTTATGATTTTCTATTTTGCAGGTGGAATTCGCTAATGATTTGGGACTAGGCGGCATAATGGTATGGTCCATTGAGACGGATGATGCCTATGGAGTTAGTGACATCAGATTTCCATTGCTTAAGGCCATTCAAAATGCATTGGTTGGCTCTCCGGTTAGCGCCTAATACTGTTTTTATTAACGAAAATCTTTCTATCAGGATACATCGCGTCCAAATTCCTCTACAACTTCTTCGGTATCATCTACTACATCTTCAACAGCACCTGTAACCTCTGAAACTACTTCATCGAGCCAGAAGACTAGCACAACAACAGCAGCAGAAACAACAACAACAACAACAACTCCAACTTCAACAACAACCCAAGGAAAGCCCAGTTCCGATTCGAGAAGAATTAAAGATGCAAATTCTTGTGTGACCGAAGGTTTTTTTGGATCCAGCGTAGATTGTAGCATCTATTTCTATTGTCAATCGGTCGATAACGGTCATGTGGGCTATAGTTTTATGTGCAGTCAAGGTCTAGTCTACGACACTACTTTCGGCATTTGTAATTACCCTGCTTTGGTTGATTGTTCCAACTAATGAACACCTTAATAAAAATGCTTCATTAAATGATCTAGTCATGTTCATTAACTACTTAATCTGCGTTCTCACTTATAATTACTCAAATGTGGAAAATCACTCTGAAGGGTAAACATAATAGCTTTAATCTTCATACATCTATCTATCTGTTCTATGATTTTTATGTGAATTTATCATTTTTAACAACACACAATCGGTATATGAAAATATGTAAGTGCTTGAAAGGATTTTTTTCATTCCATTGTATTGGAATAGATGGATTATCAAGCGGAGACAACTTTTTGACTAACTTTTTTTAATTAACTTGGATTAATGTGTAGATTGATGTATAATGTACAATATGTACATTTTTAAAAATAACCGATAACATAAAACGGGTGACGCTGATTCTATATTAAAGAAAAACATCATTTCTTTTATTAATCACGCTCATTAGTCACTTGAATTGTTTTTCAGTTGATTTCTAATATTAATTGGTTCAGGGAATCATCAAATTATAATATTAGCTTTTAGTCAATTCTAAATTAGGAATATTTTTTCCAAATACATCGTATTTACAATGGGTCCAACAAAATAGATATTTGCACGTCTCGCTTTCACTCATTAACTTTATTGACAGAAATCTATCTTCGACAAAAGAATACGTTATTAAAAAGTTCATAATAAACAAAAATTATACAGGGTGTTCCACTAAGCCGTTAATAGTCAATAGATAGCTGAATGACTATTAATTATACTAGTTTACAGAGGTTTTGCACACAAAATGAAAGTAGACATTTCTTATAGAATCTTTCATGCTGAATCCAAATCGGGCGTCAGAATTGTTCTATCACGTCAAAATGTTGAGATATTTAAATCGAAAGAGTCCAAACATGGGGTTTTTAATCGATTTCAAAAGCTCTTATATGAGTAACCAATATTTTTTAATAATTTTTGTGAACTGCTTTATATTGTGCTGTTCCTAATTCTCAAAATGCATTGTCGATTTTTGTTATACGTTTTTTTTTCGCTGAAATATTCAAGTTTGAAGTTGTATAGTCACACGCATATACCGAGTTGCCTTTTATAAGTCATTGACACAATACCTGCCAAACTCACACATGACATAAGAATGAATTTGGCCGGATTTGGATTCAGCAAGAAAGATTCTATAAGAAATGTCTATTTTTATTTTATGAGTAAAAATAAATATTTTTTGTTGTAAACTAGTATTATCAACGCTACAACAGAAGAATATTTTCGATTACACAAGATATTAATCCCGTAGATGTAAATACTTCAAAAAATGGATCTTGAACTTATTTAAAGAAAAAAATCTATTATATATTTACAAATTATTATTATACCTTAGTTACATAGGTCTGCAACGGCCTCATTTTAAAGGATACTCAAATTAAATTTTTTAGTTAGTTTTTGTAACTATCTTTGAATAAATATGTAATAGTCGAATGAAATTAGGTATGTATGGGCTTTTAAAACTCAAAAGTGATGTTACTTTTTTAGTACTCATACACGGCGCCACATGCCACGATTCACATATTTGAAATGGTCGTTACTTTTTTATGCTACATTGTATATTATTTTTGAATGAATAGGCTTATCGCACATTCAATTTTCTAGAACTAGTTATCTTAGGAAAATAGCTCTAAAAACAACCATTTTGGAGGTAAGTGAGTTTGAACATAAAATTTCATGTGAGAACACAATAGTTTTAAAAGTAAAATTCAAACNACGTTTTATACCCGCCTGTAGAAAAAATGTTTTATGTGATTCGCTCGGATTTTTTGTGCATCTCATCTTCGGTTCGGCGCAAAACAGCTTCGAGTTCATGCCATAAGACATTCTTTTACACACTTATTACCTAAATAACTGAAGGGTCCACTGCAATAACGATGAATGTCCATTTGACATAGTTTTGAGATATTTGCGTTTAAAGGTTTTAATTGATTAACACAAACTCAAATTAAAAGTTAGACAAAATCAAAAAATAACGTTACTAAGGTTTTAATGAGATTAGAGTTTCCGAGATACAGGGTGTTAAACATTAAGAAAAAGGACATTTCTTTATTTTTTAACTTCCAAACGGCTTAAGATTTTTCAACCAAATTTGGTATAAGAGTTTAGCATATTGGTAGGTTTAATCCAAAAAATTACCAGTTTCAATCATTCACCAGTGGTAGAGATATGGGTGTGATGTGTCATTACAATTTTGCATGAATAAAAAGCAGACACATGCTTCTGCCACTGGTGAATGTTTGAAGCTGGTAATTTTTTGAATTAAACCTACCAATATGCTAAACTCTTATACCAAATTTGGTTAAAAAATCTTAAGACATTTGGAAGTTAAAAAATAAAGAAATGTCTTTTTTCTTAATGTTTAACACCCTGTATCTCAGAAACGAAGCATTTCCGGATATATGTTTATAGGAACTTTTTTAGTCAAAAAATAAGTCAAAGAATCACTTCTCTTCGTTTGTACATGATGTTTAGGAACACCCTGTATATTTCGAACTATCTTTGGGTGGTTTTCAAGAATTAATTTTTGCTAAGGGATACAGTTGTGTGATAGATCCGGCCCAAGTTGGAAAACTCCAAGTGCCAAAAGTTAATTTTTTAAATCATATAATGTCCGTTATATGTATTATTTTATTTGCTTCCTTTAATTATAACGCACCAATTTTATTATTTATATTTTATACCTGTCCATAAGATTTTTAAAATAAAAAAATGTCGGAGAAGCACTTCCGTTGTTATTTCCATCCGACATCTTTGACACGGAAAACAGACTGTTCTTTCTGGTTTTTATTAAACAAAACACCACAGAACAACAAACTGATTGTTAGTAACACAATAAACAAAGACAACAAGTTATTAGTTCGATCTACACATATTAAAACAAACAAAAAAGTAGTCAACAAGGGAGCTCGGCAACGCGGCGATCTCACTTCCGTGCCAACCCAAAAGTCTCGTATCCTACATCCTCCTTCTTCATTTGACATTCGTGATTCCACCCAGTGCTACCAACTTGTCATTAGCGAGATCCCCAACATACATGTATATGATTTGATATAATTCTATATAAAACCTAAAAAAGTGATAATATACAGGGTGGTTCTTAAGTAATGCTATATGCTATCTAGAACATTCCTTCTTTAAAAACGTGACGATTTGGGTTATAAACTTTGGCTTAGAAATCTATATTAAATGAACTATAAGGTATTCAACTGTAATTTTACTTTTTATTTTTTTTAATAACTTTTAAAGTTTGTCAAATAATCCGTTCAAATTGGGTATTTGTGACTTATTTGACGTGTAGAATTCAGATTAAATGCTTATTTGATGGTACTAATCGTAAGTAGAAAGCGCTTGGACAACAAAAAAATAAAACATTTTTTCACATGTGACTTTTTTATAAATAAGAAAAGATAGAATGACATTGTTGTCTATTTTTATTCGTGATTTTTCTATTTTATTTAAAAAAAAGGATTTGAATATCTTCAAAAATATTCGAGATATTGAAAGGAACGTAGATGCATGCACAAGGTTTATCATTAGATACTGTACATCATTTTGAGTTGATAATCAGTGTGAAATAAAATATGGGAGTGGTTTTATATTTAATAGGATCATGTTTTTTAGATGTGTTGGAAGCATAAATGAAAAAAAACTCATTTTTATATCGAAAAATATGATTTTGTTTTTTTGATTGCAATAAAAAATTAACATTTTTGAAGAATTTTTTCGAACACGTCCTAGATCATAGTTTTATGGATCTTATTTTAAATTTTCATCCAAATTGTTCGATTGACGTTCGTGATGTAATGTATACCGTTATGGAAAACATAGTTCAGTTTATGGGAAAAACACGTTTTATCTATTTATACCATAAAAATTCTTCAAAATATGCAAAAAAAATGATTACATTTTCAAAGGTAAATTATCTTCCCTAAACCATATTACGCATGTAAACTTGACATTCATCAGGTCGGCGATTCTAAAAATAGACTTTCCCACATCCTTTTTTCTAAAAAATAGATCCTCATCGCTAAGAGTCACCGTTTTCGAAAAATAATCAGTGCCACTAATTATGTCGATTTCAATTTATTCACAAAATGTGAATCTTTTATTTCAAGATTTGATTGAAACGACGCAATTAATAACGCTGCTGTCAAATGATGTTACTGTGAAGTATTATTGAGAACTTTATCAATATGTACATTGTGATTTGTTTGGCGAAAATATTCGAATTTTTCAAGGAAAAAAATGCCAACACAGAATTTTTTCTCTAACATGGAAATGCGAGATATAGTAAGTGTAAATGCGCAAAAAAACTTCAATTAGTACTAAACGACGATATTTGCAATTGTCTCCAAACAGGAGGCCTCCAGATTTGAGTCTACTCAATAACCGTTGTAATAATTGAAGACAAACTGGCTCATTTCGCCTAATGAGGGATAATATAGAGCATCCGAAAACTATCAATGTCGAAACGGAGGAAGAAATTTTAGTACGTATTGATGGAATCCAATTTAGGAGTTCTAGGCAAATAGTATTGAGTATGAGAGTATCCAAATCATGGATTTTAGTATTTCACAAAGGAAATTTTTACCCCTATCATTTACACTATGATTTGCACGTTTCCTTCAAAGTCAACAAAATATAACAATATATTGATAAAGTTCCCAATAATACTTCACGGAAATCACGTTTGACAATGACTTGGGAGTAATTAATGCATCGTTTCAACAAGATCATCTTAAAATAAAAAATTCGCATTTTATGAATCAATTGAAAGGATACGATGACATTGATTGCTTCAAAAACTATTATTTCGAAAACGTTCTAGTAACTTTTAACTCATTACGTACTATTTGTCATTTATTTAAGACACTAACTTTACATTTTTTTTAGAAACAGAACATAATTTGAATAGCGCATTCTGCATTTCAACTTTTTTACATATTTGTTTTTTTTATCTGGTACTTAATGGGTTAAGAATTACCTTTTTACCGTAAAGAATATTTTGTTAACATTCCCTGGTACCGCTCACTATTGATTTGCATAATCATTTTCAAAAAATATGGCCTGATTGTGGCTTAGGCCCAAAAACCAGTATTACCAAATGGTAACCAATTCAGGATAAAGGGGCGTTTCTTAAACACATCTACAAATCTACGAATTTTCATCTACAGGGTATAAATAAAATAGGGAGTCATATTTTAAAGGCTGATTATACATTTAAAAATATGAAAAGAAGTCCCTATAAATATAGGTCCACAAATGCTTCCTAAGGGAGCTACGGTCTTTCGAAGGTGGTCCCCAAGAAATGGTTTTTATTTCATATCTCAGGAACCAATTGAGACACAGCGATATAACTTCGCGTACGATTTATTATTAATACAGGTTGCTATTCTACAGTATCGGTCAAAATTAAATTCAACCATAGGTGTGCGAAACCAGAGGGAACAAAAGTACATATATTAAACATAGCCCCACCTTCGGTACCGTATTCCTATGATTGAAATTAGTTTTGACTAATATTGTAGAATAGCAACCTGTGTTAATAATAAATCGTACGCGAAGTCGTATCGCTGTGTCTCAACTGATTCTTAAGATATGAAATAAAAACCATACCTTGGGGGCCATCTTCGAGGGCCCTTAGGAAACATTTGCGGACCTATGTTTATAGGAGCTTCTTTTCATATTTTTGAATGTATAATCAGCCCTTAAAATATGACCCCCTATTTTATTTACACCCTGTTGTGCTTGTTCACAAATGAGCTCCATAAGAAAATAGTATCTTTTCTGCAAAATCTGAATCGGCTTCCAATTTTTCAAAACTTCAACTCGCAATATTTTCCCGTAAATGATAGTCATTAGCTTTCTAATCTTAGATTGAGTTGAGTTTGTAAGCTTTCAGATGGAGAACTTGATGCAAAATGTTAAAAGTTGTCATTTGAAAAAAGTCCTGTTCTTCAGAAAGGTGTAGAACAGAGATTTTCGGATTATCTTATAGTAAACTTTGGACTATAGCAACAATATTGATCTTCGATCGAGTACCCTGATGACGCACAGGTCTTGGCTTATCTGCAACTGAATCTGCTCAAACTTTTTAACTAAACGATAAAGAGATCATCGGTTGATCGATTATGATGACCATAAGTTTATCTCAAAGTGCGATATGTATATGGTAAACCGGACACGCATTTTGATGGGAAATTCGAATAATTGTTATGCACTGTCGAATCGTTAATCTGTCTATAGTAGCCTAAAACAATTTATTGAAGTAATATCTGATCATCTCTCCATAGCACTCTTGTTTTTTGGCATTAAACTCCTGACAACGTGCTAATTAGAAAATCTCCTTATTTTATAAAATAGTAAAGTTGCATGTCTTACAAGCTTTATGGGGTAGCTTATATAATCGAAAATATTTTGACATTATAAGGATTGATTAATGATTTAAGTACACCGTTTATACTTTTTCTCAATAATTAATAATTATTGAGTTATCGTCCATGAACGGCTTATACTTTGTATAATTTTTGTTTGTTATGAATCCTCTAATAATATATTTTTTGTTTAATGTGAGACGTCTAAATACTTTGTTGGAGCCACTGTAGATATATGGTTAGAAATAATAAAATATCGAGAGACGAGCAATTGTGATTCAACCTTATTAAGAAAAAACACCTCTCAAAAAACAAAAAAACACTGTCGATTTCAAATTGTAGAACCCTCGAGATTAGCTGATAACTTTTCAAGTACGCATCCCCCTTATTTTGTAACAAAATATACCTATATATATATATATTTTAGAAGCAACATATCAGTTACTTTCAGTCAAATAAGTCAATAAAATGAAAGTTGCCGTTTGTTTAATTGGTTTCTCAGCCATCTGTTTGGCTCTTGTCCAGGCTACTCCGGTCAAAGCCGACAACGGTAAAGACACTTAATATTTAACTATTAAAAAACTGATAATTTTGCTTTAATAGAAAAAGCTATCTTCTGTTACTTCGAAAGCTGGACCGTTTACAGGCCCGGCAATGGAAAATTTGACGTGGAGAACATTGATCCAAATTTATGTACTCATGTAGCCTTCACGTTTTTGGGTCTTAACAGTGATGGAACTTTGAACATTTTGGATCCCTGGGAATCAAATCCAGACGGCCTTGGTGAGTATTGACTCCAGACGTATGTATCCATGATGTTCTAATTAAACTTTAGATGGGTTTGAACGCTTGGTTGGATTGAAAAAACAGAACAGCAACTTGAAAGTTTTGGCTTCACTCGGTGGCTGGAACGAGGGTTCCTTGAAATATTCTCAAGTGGTGGCCGATCCAGCAAAGAGAGCAAATTTGGTGGCTTCTGCTATTGCTTTCATAAATAAATATGGGTTCGATGGTTTAGACTTTGATTGGGAGTACCCATCCAGGAGAGATAGTGAGAATCCCGATGACAAAGTAATTTTCGACACTTTAGATAGTCATCGCAAACTTTATCAATTTGGTTTTTTAAAGGAAAACTTTGTAACCATGCTTCAAGAATTGAGAGAGGCTTTTGACCAATATGGCTTACTCTTGTCCGCCGCCGTAAACAGCGCTAAAGTGAATGTTGACATTTCCTACAATGTGCCACTTCTTAGCAAGTAAGCTATGAATAACCATACAAAAAAATAAGCTATACATATTTCCTTTGTTTTATAGATATCTTGACCACGTCAATGTGATGACTTACGATTTCCACGGAGACTTTGATAAATACATTGGCCATCATACGTTGCTTTATTCTGCGCCGATCGATGCACAGTACAACAATTCTGAATGGAACATTGTAAGTTAAACCGGGGTGTTCCCAAGGACTAATCTTTAAAAAAAAATTGATAGCTAATAGCAATTTAATTTGCAGCTGTAAAAACCTCCATTAAATCTCAGAATGTCCGAGAAAAGATTTTAATCAAATTTTTTTTCATTTTAGGACGATGGAATTAAATATTGGCTCGCCTCTGGAATGGATCCAGCTAAAATGAATTTCGGTATTGCCACTTATGCCAGAACGTTCACTATGGCTGATTCCACTAATCCAGAATTGTATGCTGCAATTACTGGAGGTGGCGTTCCTGGACCATACACGAGAAGTGCTGGAGTTTTAGGTTATAATGAGGTGAATTGTTTACTAAATATTACTTCTTATAATAATTTGGGATTGAAATTTCCATAGATTTGTGAATTGTACCCCAACAGAACGGATATTTTTGATGATGTCCAAATGGTACCACACGTTGTGATTGGAAACCAATGGATCGGTTATGATAACGAACAATCAATTGGCATTAAAGTGGACTATGCATTGAACAAATCATTGGGAGGATTCATGGTCTGGAGTTTCGATACCGATGATTTCACTGGACTCTGTGGAGAGGGTACCTATCCGTTGACTAGAGCCATTCATACTAAATTGGCCCAACGTGGTTTTACCTTAAAGAAAAACTAAATTTCTTTTTCAAATTTGTAATAAGAAATAAATTTGCATATTAATTTAATAAAAGCGATATTCTATTTATTTTATTGTCTAATTTAAAATAAGTATTTTTGACATCAATATATGTGTATATTACACAAACAGTGTGTCCCAGGAGAGATATAGCAAGAGGTGAAATGGACAATAAAATGTAGAATTTTTGAATGATATTTGGGGGATGAGTTCTGCTTGTTGTAAAATTATTGTATGCAAAAAATGAGTTGATTCTCTGTTATACAGGGTGTTTTATAAACAAATTTGTAAAAATCATCACCAATAAAGTCTCTTCATTTTTCAAGATATAAAAAAAATTCGACTAAACAAAGAACAGAATTTAGAATCAACATCAAGACCCATATACTAAATTTTAAAATCCTCAGCCAACTATGTTTTTCCAATTTTAAACTTGGAAAAAATTTAAAAAAACTGAAAAAACATAGTTGGCTGAGGATTTTTGGAATAATGTTATAACAAAAGTTGCATACAGGGTGTCACTAAATTACAGTTCAACACTTTACCAATTTATTCGTTACTGAAACTTCTAAAAGTTGGACTTTAAATAAAACATTGGTATATAAATGTTTTATTTATCAGTGGAGTTACAAACAACTTCTTAAACAGAATTTGTTATTCATTCATAGCTTTAAAATGGGTTTTTCTCGAAAACGACTTAGAAATATTGGCAATGTATACTTTTTGTAGAGTACCTATAGTGGTGTTATCAGCTTTTCATCTCAAATAATACTCTACAAGGAGGCACAAGAAGTTTTGTATCATTCGTGAGACAAATACGGGCTGCGTGTAGCGCCTTCTACCAACCAGACAAAAATTGTTAGTATTTTTGGTATAAAAAAACACTCCCAACTGCCAATTTTGAAGTGATGATTTACTGTAGTTTAAAAAATATACTTAAGTAAAAATTATAAAAGTAAAACTTTGACACCCTGTAGTTCCGTTATTATCAACTTTGGACTAACAGGAATGTGATGTACAGACCTTCAAAGATACTCTGTACATATACATATAATATGTATATGTATATTTGTATGTATTCATATAAACGTAAGTTCGAAAATACTTCGTTTCCTAGATACAAAGTCTAATTTCTTATTTTTGTAAATAGAGTAAAATTCACTTATAACGTACACGCTTATTACGAATCCACGGTTATAGCGTACCAAATAAAAACTCTGGGCCGTTATTATGAATGATATATACATTTATTTTCTTTTTAACGAACTTTTGATATAAAGTGCTTATTTTTAAGGTCCCTTCTGGTGCGCTATAACGGGGCTTTACTGTAATTCAAAAACGCTTTGAAATATGAACACAAAATTCGGGACACGCTATGTCGAGATAAATCCGCATTTTCTACATTTTCATCTTTTATGCTACATCACTTGTTAATAAAAAGGCCTTTTATTATTTGGCCACATTGGCAGTCGTTTTCAAGGTAAGGAATTAGAAATAATTCCTATACCTCTCACAAAACATGTATACGAGTAGATTCTTATTTTTTCAATAAGTTTTTAAGTGTAATTTTCTTTCGCAATTTTTTTACAACGGTTTTTCCATAAGATTAGCCCAGGAAAACAGCTC
>JABRWK010000025.1:650030-752221 GCA_013372445.1 Hypothenemus hampei | reverse complement strand
AAGGAATCCTTACGTGTTTCGTAAAGTTTTTTTTTTACTGTCAGATATATATGACAAATGTGAATTTGCCAGGTATGGTTAATTAGGTGGCTTATGAAAAGCAGCTCGGCACATGCGTGTAACTATACAATTTCAAACTTGAATATATCAGCGAAAAGAAATCATATAATAAAAATCGACAATGCATTTTGAAAAGGAAGAATGGCACTATATAATGCCGCCACCAAAAATTATTTAAAAATATTTGTTTCTCAGATATAAGCTTTTGAAGTCGGCTTAAAACACCATTTTTTCACTACTCAAACTTAAATTTCTCGAAATTCTGACGTGGTACAGCAATTTCGGTGTTATTTTCGAATTCAGCGCACCCGAATACATAAAGTACAGATAGAATAGTGCAAAAAGCTTTCACAAAGTTTAATTTTGTAGGCCTGTGTAATTAGAGATGTCACATGTCATAAAAACCACTACCCTGAAAAATGGAATTTCAGGATTTATTAACTTCTACACAGTTGGTACGGATATTATAATAATCACTAGTACTTACCGGAAAAGTAATCACTTTGCCCTCCACCGCCTACGCTTAACAAGACTTTCAGACTTGGATTTGCCAGTTTCAAGTTGGTTACCCTCGTGAACAGTCCTACAACAATGTTGCCGGATTGTAATGATAATGTAAATATTTCCAGATCTTTGAGTACTCACCTTGATCGATGTCCAGATACTCATCGGCTACCTCAAGGCTGCCATCCTCCGATAAAAGGATGAAAGCGTAATTAATGTGGGTGCATAAGGTCGGATCGAGATTTTCTGGAGTTATATCATCATAGGCACTATAACTCGGGTAGTAGCATATAACGTTACCTGAAATTTGGCAAAATATTACAAATATATACAGATCATAAAATTAAAAATTTCTTTTCAATGATCACCTGCTTGGATCCCATTCAAGACAGTGATCGCAATAGAAACGGTTAGAAGTGATTTTATCATTTTTCCGCTTTAGTAAAGACTAATATCATTTCCAAACAATTTTATATTTATATAGGTACATATAGCAAATAATAAATCTCATCAAGTGTTTTAGATTTAACTCAGGGGCGTAGCATTTGTCCAATTAATTAGCAATTTGTTTATTAATTTCCTTTAATAAAACTTGTTTCTCCCCGCAAAGTCCATTGATGTCGTCCTGGTCGATTGCCCAAATCATTACCCCAAAAAATCCATTAGTCTTGATCCATTGAGCCTTGAAAATTGTTTAAAATAGTTTTAACAACCTCTGATACAATCAATTGTTTTCACCTTGAGACCTATAGATTCCACATCATCATAACCCAACCATTGATCACCATTCAATTTATAGGGATTCATTTGTTCCGAGTCCCAAATCCTTTCCCAATCATCATATTTCGAACAAATCTAAAATAATAATTCTGAAAAATGCTCCCCCAAGTAAAGAGTTTCACACACACACAGTGACGTAATGATCTTCTCCACCGTCTTCGCCTGCACCTGTAATGGGAGCATGAATTCCGTGATTGTTCGGGTTGGACAACGTGAAGGAACGCCCATAAAAGGCAGTGCCAATAGCCAGTTTACTTTTGGGCGCGCCCGCAGTTACCCATTTATTGGCAGCAGCTATTAAAACGTTTTAATTTCAAATTTTATTATTAAAAATATTGAGAGTATCGACCTTCCACGTTTAAACTACGTTTTTCCGCTGCAGTTTCTACACTGGATGCGTACAAAGCGGAATTCTGGCCCGTATAGTCGCTCCAAGAACCGTAGAAGTCGTAACACATAATGTTGATAAAGTCTAAATATCTTTTTTTGAAGCAAAATTATTAATAAGATTCTTTTTAAAGGTACTTCGTTTACTTGCTTTAACATGTCTGCCAGATTGTAGGCATGTTGTTCCAGTTTTGAATTCACAGCGGCTGTCAACAGGTAGCCTTTCGCCTCGAAGGCTTCTTTAAGTTCTTTTAACAATAAAATATAAGTCTCCTTAATAGAAAAAAATGATTTGTGTAAAAGTTTTTTTTAGAACCGATTCTTACCCGATCTTCCTCTTCAGGATACTCCCAATCAATGTCCAAGCCGTCGAAATTGTACGTTTCTAAGTAAGATAGAGAACTCTTCACGAATATAGCTCGCTTGTTGGGGTCACTGGCAATTCCTATTATAAATGAAAAACAAATTGACAACAATGCGATGGCATAATGGCACTTACCTTTGAAGGCGGCACTGACGCTATAACCGCCCACGCTTAGTAAAACTTTCAAATTGGAGTTACGCTCTTTCATTCCAGTCACTCTCAAATATAGTTCTAAAATTGAAAGATTTGAATTGGAGAATTTTTGAAAAAAATTCAACACTTACTTTGATCAACATCCATGTCTTTATCGGCCACTTTTAAACTACCATCTTCGTTCAATAGAATGAAAGCATAATTTATGTGTGTGCATAAATGGGCGTCAAATTTTTCGGGGGTGATACCGTTGTAGGCATTGTAACTGGAATAATAACAAACCACCGCCACTGAAATTTAAATAATAATTATGAGAAGAGGATGAAAATCAATTAACCTGATGCCACTTGGGCGCAAGTATAGGCAAGGGCTAAAATGCCAAGAAGTACTTTGCACATTGATGTTGTTTGTTGCTAGTCTCTTTTAACTTTCAAGTTTTCATTTATAGGAGATTGAGTGCCAAAGATATCAATAAGTTTTAATCTATAGACATTTTGCAACACTGCCTTGCAATAAAATTGACAAGTCAAGTGTTTGTTAAAATTGAAATATTTTCATATTTTTGGAAAGAGTGTCATGTACATAGTGATAACAGAGAAATGATTTTAAGAGCACTTTATCGGCCTGATTACGATCAGACTATCATAACAAAAGATTTCCGTAGGCATGTCGTCATTAATTGATAGATATCTGCAAGTATTTATGAGCGTCCAAATGGATCTCGTATCGGAAAAATAATAAAAATTTAGCTATAAACGAATATTCGATTTGATTAACAACAAAAACTCATTTTTTGGTGCAAGTTAACGATGGTACCTACCAAAAATAATTTTAATTCTATTTTCGTCTTGTTATTGTACACTTTTTGTGCTATTTGTGAAACCAGTAAGTACCTTCATAGAATTATCACAATATGATCAATCTAATTTGCTACTACTCGAACAATAGAATGTTAATGGGAAATATTTGTAGTTTACGAGTCCAAATGTTCATTATTCTTGAAATGTAATAAGTAGTTATAATGTGGTATAAATTTGAAAACATTCACCCCCTATTGCCTTAAAACAGGTACAGTTTTTAAAAAAAATGGCAAACATATGCGCTTTGTTATCGAAGAGGAACAATTTTGTGGTAGAATTAGTTCAATCCTTCATCCCACGTTAGGAGAGTTTTTCAAATATCTCAAATGTTAAATTGAAATGGAAGTTGAGTGGGATTTCAATTTAAAAGATTTTTTATTTTTAGTACTATAGGGTTTTAGTTTTTAAATTCGAACACTGCATTGTCAAATTAGACGTTTATGAATATTAAATAAATAATTTATTTATTACTGTGGTGATTGCATTCAAATACAGTACATTAAATCAATAAATCGACCCTGTACCGTATATTTTATAAAACAATTTAGAGTTTTTCCGGAGGAAAAGGAAATATTTAAAACATGTAATCTAGGGGCGAAATAAAAAAATCCTCTAAAAGTCCAAAAATGCCTAATTTCCAAGATATAGGGGTGTTAAAGAATGTCAAATTCTTTTCGAATATCTTCATAATTAACTAACGGTTTTAATTAAAAAATATTAATTTAAAGGATGTTTTCAAAAATACCACTCTCAACTTCAAGGCATTTATTAGCCCGCTTGTTAACAACTCGGATAACATGTTCAGTTACACAATAATAACTGTTGCATTATTAACACTTTCAAGTAACGCTTCTTCGTTTCTACTCGTGAAACATAAACTTGCAATGACTTCATACAACTCCAGAGAAATTAATCCAGAAGGTTAAGGTCGAGCTACTTTTGATTGCCAATTTTAAGAGCAGGCTCTGTTAATTCAACAATTACAAAAAAATATCAAAAAATTACCGGTACTGGTAGACTAAAATGCGAAGAAGCACTATTATATTAGAAATGCAAATGCTGAATGATGTTTTTATAAATATCAAGATTTTGTTTTGTTGCGGATTTAATATTTGTTGAGAAATAAATACCAGTTTTGCATTTTTACTTACGTTAAATAAAAATATCATGTTTTATGTTGTCTGATATGTCACTGGTGTAACTGCAAAGAATCATTTGATTGGAAAAAACTATCTTTTTACAATTGTCTAGAACAGTAAAGCTATAAAGCTGAAAATTCTTAAACCGTTACAAGGATATTTGAAAAACTATATATTGCTGTATCTCCAAAACATGGTGTTCATTGTTATGGCCAGGTCGCCTACGTTTGGCAATTGTCACGAAAAACGTATGTCTGGCTAACCATGATAGGTTCATTGTATCATGCTGGCTAACATAAATTAATAAATTCGAGAAATAAGATGACATTTAGTGACAGTTAACATCAAACCATACGAACTTATCAACGACCCTACGTTCATGTTAGAAAGAGAAAACCACAGGTAATTACGACCACAACAATTGTTGAACATATGAAATTTTTATCTCCGAATGAAACTTTATTCTTACCTCTTGACCTTTAGATTATCTCATTTAAATTTTGTCTTTCTTCCTGAAACTCCTTGTATAATAATATACGGTTTGTGACAAAACTATATTTTAATTAATTAATTCTTTTCAAATAATAGTTTAATTTGTTTATTAATTTTTTATCTATTATTTGTTGAAATATCAATAATTTTATGTTGTATAAAAGAGATATTGATTATAAAAGGAGCATTATAACAATGTGTTAAATATCCAGTCAATGGAACTGCATTATTTATTACTTTTTAAATGAACCCTGTAGCTGTAAAGGGGAAAAACCTCACATCTTGCGTCAACATTGAAAGAAAGATTAAATAGAAAAACATTCTATAGTTTGTTACTCATACAAGTTAGTTAACTAAAAAGTAGTGTTAAATTTGTGGCATTCGTGGTTAGTAATATGACATTTAGGAGTGACTTGTGCACATGCTATATTCTATTAACATTTTTTATGTGTTGCAAAATGTCAAACAGTTAGTCATACCCGTAATGTGCAATTCTGAAATGTTTAATTAATTTATAAATTTTTTTTATTTTAGAATACATAGGAGGCTATTATTGGTCCGGATCCAACAAAATAACCAAGATATCAGATTTAAATCTGGGATTACTCACCCACTTGTTCTACGCGTTCGTGGAGGTAAACATCGATGGTTCCTTAACTATACAGAATCAAGAACAAGGTGACTTCAAATTTGGAACGTTAAGGATATTTTAATATTTAATTGAAATGTTTAGGATTTGTAGACGAACTGTTGAAGTATAAACTCAAAACCAATCCAGATTTGAAATTGTTATTTAGTTTTACGAACAAAAATGACAGTTTTTCCAAAGTCATAGCCGATCCTGATTTGAAGTCAAATTTTTTAACAAATACTCTGACTCTACTGCAAAATAATTCTTACGATGGCATCGATTTGGATTGGGAATTTCCCAAGGATGAGGACAAGGTGTGTGTACTAGGCAAGCAAAAATATCATTAGCATTTATTATTTGTTTTTAACTTAAAGGAAAACTACGTTGCTCTTTTACGAGACCTCCAGTCACTATTCAATTCTAAATATATATTAACTGCAGCGGTAAGAGCCATTCCCATTTACAAAAACACTGGTTATATAGTTCCGGAAATGACCAAGTAGGAATTTAATTATGATAATTTTAAGTTTACGAGTTTATTGCAGATATTTGGATATAATAAATATAATGACGTACGATTATTTTGGTTCCTGGAGCAATACTACCGGTCAAAATTCGCCTTTATACCCATGCAGTCTAGATTCGGCTTACGAACGTGAATATTTAAATGTTAATGCTTCTATTTTCAATTGGGTAAAAGAAAAATGAATAGGGTGTTTTCGAATTTGTACATGTAATAATATTTTTCAAAGATTAAAGTTGGCGCTGACAAAACAAAACTTGCTCTGGGTATTCCCTTTTATGGCAGGACCTTCACTTTGGCTGATCCAGACAATCATGGAATCCACGCTCCTAGTAAAGGGGGCGGATCTCCGTTGTCGCTTACTTTTTATCAGGTTTTTTTTTCTACTTCATTTGTTATTGTAATTGTGTAAAAGTCAACTTTATAGATTGCAAGTAGTTACTCTAATTATATTACCGTGTGGAATGATGAACAACAAACCCCTTACAAATATAAAAATTATACTTGGTTGAGTTACGACGACGAACGTTCAGTGGCAAGAAAAGTAAGTTGTACTGAAAATGTGGACAAAAATGTCTCAAACTAAAGCATCATTTACATCTATTTAACGTAATAAAATATGTACAAAAAAATGAAAACTTGGCATTTACAACTCATTGATCCAAATCTTTCATGCCCCTGTGTGATTACAATCATACTACTGACAGATGAAAGATGATGATTACGAGACGATGATGTTTATGTTTATTAAAAAGACGAATTAAACTTCCTTATGGATTGTGATTTTTTATTTTTAATTCGTAGTTTTATTCCTTAAATGTTTTAAATAGACATCGATTAATTCCTGAACAAAATTTCTTTAAATTATGTGGTACAATTAACGCACAGTTTCCATTAAGTTGAAATGGACGGCGTTTTGCAAAAACCTATCAAACGACATAATTTTCGAAATCAGGATTTTGGTATCGTTGAATTCGTCTCATCGAGTAGAATCTAACGATACCAAAATCTCGATTTCGAAAATTATGTCGTTTGATAGGTTTTTGTATAACGCCGTCCAAATATGCTAAATTAATTTTCCTATGCCTTTAAGTAATATAAATTTTTCTCCATAATTGTAGTAGGTATAGAAATAATTATAATATAGAAGAGTAGCATAGATTTGACTTTAGTTAATTGTCAATTTTTTGTACGTTCAGCTACGCTAAATGGACTTAAACGATGCTTAGATTGTGAAAACAACCTGATTATTAAATATCAACATGTTATGATTTTAGGCTTCTTACGCTGTGGAGCAGGAATTGCGAGGAGTGTTTGTGTGGCATATAGGGGCGGATGATGTTATGGGAACTCTGACCGGTACTAAGCAACCGCTACTTACAACCATTAATGAAACTATCTTTCAAATAAACTAAATAAATATCTGTTATTTTTGAACGTTGTGCAGTTGTATGAGAAACTAATTAGTAGGCCTAATTTTGCACTACAACTTTTGATTAACATGTTGTTAAATATAAAACAACAAAATAATATCTACACATATCGCATACCTAGATCAAAATAATATCAACTAAAAAATGGACATTTTAGGATTAAGTCACTAATCCGCCCACAAATAAGTGTCATTTTTCACATATTTTAATTTTTGAGTTGATACTGTTTTGATCCAGATGTGCGATATGTAAGTTATAAATACATTATTTCTTTACATATTTCGCGGTATAACAACTATTGGCACAAATGACATTTGACAGATGTTCTGTCATAAAATTTAGAAAGGGATAAGAGCCACAGTATTGGTCGAATTTGAGATTTAACAGAAAAAAAAGTATAATATTCATATAATGTACATGGTGTTCCTAAATGAAATGCTAATATTTCAGGATGCTAATTATCAAGCCAACTTCTGAAAAGAATGCCTTAAATTTTTTGCTACAGGATGTTGAATTTTTTTTTAATATTTCTGAAAGTACTTTAGATACTATTTTAATCTTTAGTGTGAGTTAATACATATACGTATTTTGCTCAAATAATTTTAGTTATAAAAGTTATTTTTCTGTTGCAGCAATGGCGTCCCAATAAACATAACTTATATGGTTAAATAAAAAAGTGTTACGCCATTGATACTATTGATATTTTGTCAATTCTATTTATATTTTTCCCATCAAATGCACTGTTCTTGGCACCAAATATGCATTTAATTATTTTAATTAAAAACGTTACGTCTGACGAGTAAAATGCAAGAGACTTTTTCTGTGTAGAAATAAAACCAGGTCGAAAAAATGTTCATGTGGAAAAATATCATTGACATGGGACATTTTCCATTAAAAATACCATGATTCGCTTACCGAGATCAGACTGGAGTAGCGGCGTAATAATTTTTCTAACTAAAATTGAAAATATCTGAAGCATTTTTTTTGGAAATATTAAAATATTATCCACTAAAAAATCAAATTTGTTTAAATAAAATGACCTAAGGAATTACATCCTGAAATATTAGCACATTATTAAGGAATACCCTGTATATATTATATTATATATTATAATAGTAAGTTATAAAAATATCTTGACAAAACCTCATTTCAGTAGTATCAAATAAAATACCATCTATAAACTATATTTATTTTCCATATATCAAATAAGAAAGCAAACAACGTTACGAAGCACCAGGTGTAGTCTCTGTATACAACAATACATAATTTGTTTCAACATATTTATGTTTAAACGGGGAAAATAATTGAGGACACTTGGATAGTTTGCCACTATATCTTATCCTATGTACGTTAAAAGTAAAAAAAAAATATAACGCTTAAAAACATTTGGCACGGCAATAACAACAAAAATTAATATTAAAATCCATAATAGGTAGCAGTTCATATAAGGATCACATGGAATTACACTAGTTTAATGAATTGATCGTTAACGAGGGAGGAAACTCTGAGAATTAAGTAACAGGAATAACAATAAGTACAAAAAACACGTCCTCTACTTCTAACGCTATCCGAAAAAGTCGAAACCTAACACAACATTTTTTTTTTGTCATCATCTAAGTTTTCAAGGGGCCACAGTGAAGTACATTTATCCTATGTATGTATAGTTCAAAGTGTAAAAAGACAAGTCTCAAGTGTTATTGCTCCGAATTGCAATGATCTAAAATTGGAAATTTTTCGGGTCATCCTACTATACAACTATGTATATTAAATAATAGTAATAATAAAAATAGAGTGCATTTGTAACATTTAACACAAAGCCTCAAAGGTGACTGTATGATGTTGTTTAACATAGAAGAGAAAAATAAAATATTTATTTACAAAAATCGTAAATTGTAGAAAATAAATATCAATTAAAATCAAGTTTAAGTATCATACAGTCAACTTTTAAACATCTGAAGTACTAGGGCTCGGATCCGGTTCGTCGGGCCGGATCGGATTGATTTGTTATGAACTTTTTTTCGGCAAAAGCGATACCTCCTCGCCTTTGGTGTCCATGCTTTCATCTTCGATGGGACTGTTTTTCAACGAGCCGTTAAAGTCGCCACTTTTCACGCTCAGTCTGTGTGGGGGACTCGCGTTACTCAACAAGGACGGACTTTTTGGGCTATAAATCTAAAGAAAAAAAAACACTGTTATTTCAATCTATTTCTTCCTCTTTAAATAGTTTACCTCGTTCTGATTAATCAGCTCCTGCTGACTTTTATTCTGCAAGTTTCGCGAAGATTTTCTGCGCGGCGTAATCCTTCCCGAGCTGATTTCATCATCACCGGTATCGTGAAGAAGCTAAAATATTACGATTAACAACACAGACTCTAGTCATCATTGTTATTTTCTAAAATCTGATTTTCCAAAATCTGAAAAGGGCATAAGGACTGAGGATGGGACTGTAGGATGGATCTGTATGATGGATATATACCTTATCAATTTCCTCATCGAACTGCTCTTTGGTTTGATTTTTGTCCCTCTTGGACTTTTCCATTAGAGTTGCTCGTTTAGCGGCCAAATAAAGGCCTCTTTTAATCTTTAAGTACATAACTTCGGTGGATGCTCGCACCGTATAATCAGGAATAAAAGTGTGACGCAACATTGAATCGATATTTAACGATTCCAGACTACCCATTCCTGCCGGGGCAGCGGGAGACTCTTAAGAAAAAGAAAGAACAATTCGTTTTAATTTATTCCAATAATAGCCAAGGAAATGTCTTTACCGATTCCAACTGTTTGGACAAGAGCCTGCGTGCCGAAGTAGGTAAACGGGCCGCCTTCAAATACCAAATTCTCTTTGCCAACTGTCACTTCGACACGGCCTTCCAAGATTATGACAAAATAATCGACCGCTTTGCCCTGATTGTAAATGACATTCGACTGGTCCGTGCGCCATTCCTTATTCTTCTTTATGTGACACACAATATCTTGTTTGAGAAGACGTTTTAGAATTGTTTCGGAGATCACATTGACCTGGAAGGGTTCCACACCTTAAAAAGAAAGAGTCACTTGATATTTCCGAATCTGAAACGTTAAGATTGTCTTACTGGTGCTCAAATATTGATACGCCGCCAGGGTAAGTTGGGGCGTCATTCGGACTTTATTTTTATCGGTTTTGTCGGCGAAAATTGTAAAATCTTTTCGCATTTCTGTCACATCTTTTCTACGCCGCTTAGTCCGATTGTCAGCTGTAAAAAAATAATTTGACATCGTTATCATTGTCCTATATTGATTGTTGTGTATTCGAAAGGAACTTACTGATTACGTCAGTTTCGTCGACAATCTCCGATTGAATCAGTTCCTCGATGACGTCTTCCAACGTAATCAAGCCAGTAGTTTCGTAGAAGGGGTCGCCTTCACCGTCGGAATTCACCCTTGAAACGAAGGCCATATGACCTTTATTGCCCTCCTTAAATATTTTAAACATAACGTCCAAGGTAACATCTTCAAATACGAAATTGCATGGATTTTGGTAAAATTGACAAAGAGTCTTCAAGGGTGTGTTATCATCCGGATCGACAAATGCCAGATCCTTAATGTAAAGCATCGTAACGATATTTTGTCTGTTTCCTTCGTAAACTGGAATCCTATTTTCACAAACAAAGTAGTTGAGGCTATTCATATGGAAAATTAATAGCTACCTGGAATAACCGCTATTCATGATTTCCGTAATTGTTTCGAAATCTAAAATCGCCTCATAGTCCAGCATGAACACGTCCTCGATTCTCGTCATTACGTCCGCCACTGACTTTTTGCGCAACTCCAACGCGCCGCTTATGATGTTCACTTCATCTTTGTCCAAGTNCCCCCCCGTTTAGTTGTATTTTTTTATCGTTATTTTGTTTGTTGTTTGTTAGAAACTAGTCTCTTCACTCTAAAATCACCTTTTTTTTCCTTAAACACCCGTTTTTACAATCCTGACAGCTATTGTCATTTTAAGCAACAGAAGACGAGACAATGGCATCTTAACCTTGGTTGCAGATGCCACAAAAACAAACTTAACACTTGCGGGTATTTTAACCAAAACAAACACCCACAGTTTTATTTTTTTTAATTTTATCCAATTATTAGTTTTATCTAACGCCAACAGTCAAAAAAATCAAAAATAATTTTTGAAAAAAAAATTTTTTTTTTTGGCGGCCCGATAACCGGTAAGAACCAAAAAAAGAATTGAACTTCAAGGTAGAGATTTTTATTTTTACTAAAGTTACCACGGTAATTAAAAGTACTAACAGCTGTTAGCAAGTTGTACTAAAGCATTAAAATGTTTATAACTAAATCTCAATTTGCTTAATTGTAAGTGGAAATGTTTATGCGTAAGTTTAGTAGGAATTTATACAAATGAAGTGAAAGTTGGTCAGTCGCATGACAATATTTAAAACGTAAAATAATGAACTGAATTGATTTCATTAATAATATGTACAATTGTAAAGGAAAAAATTGTCTGCAGTGTTGTCAGATTGTATTTTTATTTTTCCCATACACTTAAGACATAAGTATTGTTATTGAAAGTTCTTTCAATGCAATTATAGTTTCAATAAAATGATACTTGAATTAAATATCGTTAAACACATTCGGGTAATAAAATAAAATCTGCGATTTGGCAACATTTAGATAAACATTGCAATTTTACTGTCATATTGATTAAGAATGTGACAAGTCGAAAAATGTTGACAACATTTTCTTAAAAGGTATGGTAATTTTAGATACGTTTATAAAATTCTATAATATTCAATAGATACACGCCGAATAAACCTCAATTTAGTGTTTTCTGGTATTCAAAATGATTTTCTGTCTGTTTATCGATAAACATGAGATTCGATCATATAAGTCATGACTAGAGCGCAAACAGCTGTCAAAATTGAAATCATCCTATTGGTAGACGGACTCAATGGCACAGCACTCTTCGCAACTCACCTTCGATTTTGAAACGGTTTCGGCCTTCTGTTGTTAATCGCTCTTTGGACCGCTTGATATGGTGATCTCATTTGTTTCCATATAACATATTAAATATCTATATTTGGTCGAGCGTGACTCAGATTCATATTTCATATTGAGTGTTCAAAGATAAAAAATCGTTTTGTGTGAATTTTTGCAATTTTTGGGGTAAGTTTTATTTCAAATTGTAACTCGTTAATTACAGATTTTTGCCGCCCATTTCCCTTAATAATTTGTAATTATTCTTATGCTACTAACCCAGTTTCAATTTGAATTAAAATCAATACTAGTAAGTGGGTATAAATTGAATTTTAATGATCGATTTATTACCAGCATCATTAAGGAAGCTTTACAGGGAATAGGTGGTTGTGTAATTATATCAAATATCCAGCCTATTTGAGTCACAAATTGAGATGACTCTTTTTAAAAACATTACAATTAAACATTCACCGACCTGGCCTAATGAAAATTCCTAGTTTGTACCTAATTTACACACCTAGTCTAGGTTAGGCGATGTATTATCGACATATGATTTCATTTTTCTCACTCAAATTTATCTTAACTATGATTGACCTATATGACCACTATATACAGAGGACCATGCAATGTTAAATGTCACTAAATTATTGATTGGCAATTGTTTAACTTTAAATGTTATAAATTTTCAATCGTTACTGCTCTCTCTGATATCGTTCGTATTTTCTTGTTTTTGTTTGAATTTTGTTAATTTTCAATGGTTCACCAACGGTGTATGAAAAATTATATACCTACCAGTTTTGGTGGGCAACAGTGTTACATATTGAAGTATTTTGCCTTTGAAATCGTTAAATAAACATAAAATTCTTGCTTACATTGAGAAACGATGGTTCTCAAGTAAAGTGGCTGAAAATGTTTAAGTCTAATTTTAAAGGCGCATTTAAATTTATTGCCCCCTAAACTAAAAATAGGTTGTTATTTCGTTGAGTTTGCACTTAAGAAATTCTCAATTTTGTGAACACTTTCAAGGAGAAAAATGTGAAATTATCCATTATTATAATGCTAATTGAATTCTTCTACAAATCATAATGAAGCTTTTTACGTATAAGTTCTAATGATTATATTTTTATTCCCCTGTATAATGAGTTGTTCACTTAACTGGCTCATTAGAAGCTTTTTCCCTTAAATTTCCTTATTTTAAGTGCAACACTCGATATATTTTGAATTTTTACATTCTAGGTATTGAGTTGATTAAATACTTATTTAGTTTTCCCGTAATTGAACCTAACCGTTTTCGAGAAAATTTTAATTATTCGAAAAATTCTTGCTGAAATCCCCCTTTTAAATGTGAAATTCTCGACTATTTTTATAACTAGCCTTGTGAAATTTTGTCAAGATATTGACCAAACATGACAGATTAACACGACTGGAATAGTTTCACGCTATATTATATCGAATGTCCAAAATTTAATCGCACATTAAAAAATTTTGAAAAAAAGTTGTTTATTTTAAAAGAACCATCCCGTATATTTTCCGATATCTCTATTCTAAATTTAATTCTGAATCGATTGCTATCAGGTAATCTATAACTATTGTTCATGCTTTTACCACAAATTGCGATTTTATAATAGCATAATTCCAGGACCAGTTTCTAATAAATGCGCACGCATATACAAGGTGGTCCATATAAAATAAACAACTTTTTTGTTTTCAAACTTTATTAAATTCGATTTTGGATATCTCGTATAATATTCTGTAAAACCATACCAGTCATCCTAATCTGTCATCAGTCTGGTTAACATCTCAAAATTTCATGAAACTGGCTTTAAACTCGATGGAGAATTTTATTAAAAAAGAAAGTTGTTTTAGAAAGAATTTCTGGAAAAAATGAGAATTTTCTCGGAAAAAAGTTATATGTAAGCATAGGAAATCCCTAATAAAGATATGTAATCATGCCTCGAATCTAAAAATAAAAAAATATATAGGCTGTTGCATTTGAAATAAGGAAGATGATATTGAGTCCGGTATAACCGGAAGTAGTGCGATGTTGAAAATTACGCAAACCCGAGAATATGAAAATTTTTTAAAAATTCCAAGTGAAAAAATATCTAATGAACCAGCTACTTGAATAACCCTGTATGCATTTTGTTGCAATGGATTTTATATTGATTGTATAACCTATGAGGAAGCCTTTAATCTATTTCGATTAAATTTATTTTGATATTAAGCCATCTGTTGCTAGAACAATTTATTTTTAAACACAACCACATATAAACATTTCCTTTTTATAACTTGTTAATGTTGTTGATCAATTCTCTCCATTGCCTTCGAAATGGTACGGAAAATGACACGAGAATAGTCCATTTATCGATAAAACAATGTTAAACGTTTCGTTGTTTTAGCACACTTGAAGCTTTCAATATGACCGAACTACAATCTCCAACAGACCAAGAACAAGTCGTAATGACACCAATCGAAAAAACGAACAACTCTACCCGTATTATGATTGAAAGGAAGTTAATTGAGAAGACCAATGATAAGATGTTCATTGGAGGAGGACATAATACAGGAATCGTTGTAAATAAAGAAGTCTTTTCTGGTAATAAATATATTTTAACTGAATGTTACAATTAAACTGTCACCACTCTTTAGAAAACAATAAATATTCTACTCCGGCCCAGTTATCGTTAATGTTTAAAGTTTTTCTGGTTAATGCACAAACCAAGAATCATACCCAAGAGTCCAGAACTCTAAGATTTTGGTTCCGAAATTCTACAAATTGCCAGGATCAGTTAAGCGATGAAAACCAAGCAGGCATAGCTCAGGAATTTTTCCGAGAACTGGTCAGTCCAAAGGAGTTTCCAAGAAGTAAGGACTTGAACATTTTTTACATCCTCCCCATTGTTCATTAATATTAATTTTTTATCTGCAGCTTATGTAGGTTTTATTACGAAAATCATGAAGCTGATGCATACGAATTATCTTGAAATCAACAAAATCGAAGTGGAATTGCGAATTTTGGAGGAGCCGTCAGATGTTCCGAGTCGACCACGTAAGAAATTATTCATTTCATTTCTAACTGTTACTGGCTTTAAACAATTAGTTTTCACACGAGGAAACCTATTTCTTTCAGCTAAGCCCGGTTACTGTCGTATAGATCTTCACCATTATATTCCGTTTATTCGATCAGGTTTGCGGTTATGAATATACGTATTTAAAAGTTTAATTAATTGCCTGCGATTGTGCGTTTAAAAACTAACAATTTCAATCGAAAAAAAAACACAAAGAACACTTTCACGAAACGTGACGTTACTCTTCTTAATAAATTGCTTTTTCTATCAATTCAACCTGGAACAAACTCAGCAAATAATTCGATTTCTCTAAATTTTACAAACATAAACCGACAAATTTTTTGTGCATGCATTTTTTATATGATAAAACTTTTATCTTATCGTAACAAAAAAATATACGTTGTGGTTACTAATGACTATTTTTGTTCTATCATGTCATTTTGAGGTCACTCTACACCTACAGGGTGTTCAAAATTCTATAATTACAAATTAAGATGTTGTTAATTGAAATTTGAAATAAGCCACCTTGTTTAAACTCATATGTATGAAATACAAACAATACTGGATATTTGGAAAAAACGTTCTTTGTTTTTTTTAGTGTCAGCTGAAGAAAGTACTTTAGGCAATCAACAAATCCTCACCAGTGAAAAAGTTTTGGAAATAGTAGAGTCAGCTTATCCCAATCCAGTTACCATACAGGACATTGCCAAGTATGACTTTAAGCTATATTGAGATTAAATTATTACTTCAGGTTCGTTGTTTCTTTACAGAGAAAACAACTGGGACGAAGATGAGGTGGCAGACCATTTCACTGAACTACAATCCAGACAGTTGGTTAAAGCGATGGAACATGGTGCATTTACCAGACAGCAAAGCCAAGATGCTCAAGTGACGATCGTCAAACAAATGCCGACAATGGCCAGCGCCAAACAGCCAACAATAGCCATTATTACCGCACAATATTGTGAAAAGGTGGCCGTGGATGCTATGATTGAGAACAAAGAAACTTTTGTCCGGTACACCACTGTAGGTAAGTTGAGATATCTGCTAGAAAAGAATAATGTTTGTTGAGGTCGAAAAAAAAGTAATTGATATGTTAACAATATATTAGGTCCATCGAGTCCTACAGGTGACTACTATGGCATTACGAGATTTGGTAAGAGAAAATAAATGAGCATTTAGCACAGATAGCAGGAATTTGCACCATTTTCACAATTATATGTATCATACAAGAAATTGTCCTGCAAAACACCTGTAAAGGCTTCAATCACCAAGAATTTTAATGTTTTGTGTATAATAATAATAATAATAATAAACACCGAAATAATAATCACATTTATAAAAGAGTGTGTTCTAACCGATTCTTCTGGGTTTCTTCAAATAGAAATTGTTCAAAAAATATATAGTGATAACTAATTACTTTTTTAGGAGAGTCCAACGTATATACGTTAGGAAATATTGGAGCACATCGAATAGTTTGCACTAAATTACCTACAGTGGGACATACTAGGGAAGCCATGACAGCGGCCGGGAATACAACTACTAGGCTATTAGGTTTGCCATATTGTTCAATAGTAAAATCCAACGATTTTTGTATGTTTTTTATTTGAAATTGTAGGTACTTTTCAAAAAGTCGATTACGTGTTTCTTGTGGGCGTGGGAGGAGGCGTACCTCACTATACCGATTATAATAAGCATGTGCGACTTGGCGATGTTGTCGTTTCGTGTCCGACACGAAACAAGAGCATTTATTTATACTGCGAGAACGCCGAAGTGTCCGATAGAGGATATCAATTTGAAATTAAGAATTATAGTCCCAACAATTTCTGTTTGCAGGAAATTTCCACACAGTTGAAGGTAAATTCCATTTGTATTTTGCCATTGCTATTGTTACACGGTTTTTGAGTGTAGGTCTCATCGGATCAAAATCCTGCCCAAACACCTCCATGGCTTACTTACTTGAAAGAAGGTTTGAACATTTTGTCGTCACAAAAAGAGCCCGATTTTAACCATCCAAGCGTTGAAACTGACAAACTATATATGAGCATTGGTGAGCGGGAATTAATTGAGGTGGCGCATCCTATTCCGCAAGATGGCAGCATTAAAAGGTAAAATTACAAATTGAGATGCATTTTTATCATTATAAAGGCCATTGTTTTTGAAAAGGGTGCGTTTTGGAAAAAATCACCCTCCAAAGAAGTTAAATACAAGACCGCAAAGTAAAAATAGGTGAACATATTCAATTTATTAATAATTTTTGATAAATCATCCATTTTGCACTCTCACTTAGTATTCGGTAAACGTACATTTAGGTACTGTAAATGTAGTTAAAAATACTGGTTTTTACGTCATTATTTACGGTTTTGTTAACATAACACGATATTTTCAGACAAGAAGGATGTCCCAGGATACATCTAGCACCAATAGCAGCAGGCCGTCACATAGTCAAAGACGATAGACTGAGACAGCAATTTGCCACCCAAGTGGGCGCCTTGGCTTTTGACAGTGAATTTGATGCCGTTATTGAATCGATTTTGGGCAATTGCAAGGATAGTTTCGTATGTATTCGAGGCATTTCCGATTACAAGGATGGCACTAGGAGGAAAGAATGGCAACCGTATGCTTCCTTGGTAGCTGCCAGTGTCATGAAGAGCATTATTTGTGGCATGGAGGCGCCTACTAACGTTTAAATTTAATGAACAACGATTGGTTTAACAGCTTACAGCCGTCATTGTTGACATTCCGTTTAATATTCCTTCAGACAATAGCTGGCTGTTAAATCTTGAACAAAAGGGCACAGTAGTGCATGCATCGAAACATGATAGTTTTCTTGACCAAGGCTAGGGTTCGATAGTTGCGAATCAAATCACATCTAGAATAATAGACGTTAAGTAACGCCTTAAAGGTAATGTTCATTTTCTGATCTAGTCGTTCAACTACGGTTGCATATTTAACGGTGAGATTTCCTATCAACGTTTAACTTTAAGTCGTTCGCACGCATGTGTTAAGTGGGCTTCATTAAAAGGCTTGTGTGTTTATATGTATATACACAGCGGTGACCAAAAATAAGAAAACTCTTAACAATTCAATATACGCTCATGGACAAAATTATCGTATATTATTTTGGTAGGAAATGTTTATTCTCTTCCCAAAAGGTCCGTATATTCAAAGGTGCAATAACAAGGTATTCATTTCTTCCAAACTCCTGTTAGCACTAAGGCTTCTGATTATATTCAAATAATAAATTGGAATAAAACTTATTATAACATCTCTTATTTTAAATGATATTGATATAGTATATTAATTAAAAGAAATTTTGGTACAAAATAATGTTGAACCAATGTTTTTAACGTTTTTCAAAAATTTTACCTGTCAAATACAAGCTATAGAACAGATGATAAAACTTGTGACTGAAGTATCATATAATGCATGCTGCTTTGAGTAAAGAAATGAGTTTATTTTTTTCAACTTTACAATCTAGAAATAAAACTCGATTAATGATAATAAAAGTCAATATAAAAAATGATTTATTATTAAATCAGTTATTATCAATTAGTTTATAGATGAATTTTCATTAGCAATTAACACGCTATATTGTATACAAGTATCTTCATTTTGTGGTAAAATTAACAACTGCATTAAAACAAAAAACAATTTTCACCTAAACTTACGATTTTCTTAAAAACAATTATTATTGCATCATTTTAGCAGAGAATAAAATTTCGTATCAAAGTGTGTATTTAAAAATATATTTTTTAATTTTAATTTTGACGAGTTTGTGCAAGCTGAAAACATAGTTTGAAAATGTTTTCGTTATGAGCACTTTTTTTGATATGACGGATTAAGTTGATTTTAAAAAAACCGGATATTCGGCCCACTCTAATGAACATAAACGGAAACACATACATATACATATTATATATGAGCCGTTGAAAGTCAGAGTGGTATAAGTAAAAAAAAATGAGAATTTGAGATAACAACAGATTAAAATTTGGGATGAAGGAATCTATGTCGTGACCAAATTTCAAGAACAATGTTTAGGTATTTTAGCTACAGGTATGGCTAATATTTTATACATATATCTAATCAGTTTCCCGTTGAATTGACAACTTTACGTCCATTTACATCAGAACTTAATTTTTTGACTTTGACCACTCTGGCTTTCAACGGCTCATACATATATGTGTTTCCGTTATTTGCAATATATTGGAAAATGGTGATAAATGAAAAAAATTGCTTATTTTTATAGCTATATTTGTTATTAAAACGAAAAAAATCATTTTAAAAATTGCCCTGTACATAATACATGCGTCCAAACGCGTGTGCAATACGCTGATAGCAAATCCGACCTTTAAGGCGTTTTAGAGAGTTTATCGAAGTTACCAATTGCTTAGTATTAAAGTAGAAAACAATATTCAGAATATATAAACAAGTATATAAGACTGTGTCGGAATTTTGGACTTAAGAATTACAATATTTTATTATGTATGTCGTATGTTTTTACCATTTTTTCTATGTTTTATACTTATTTGTCACTTGCCATATTTGTAAAGGGATAATTGATTTTTTTATGTAAAAATATTTATTTTGTATGTATATAAATATTTTGTTTAACTTTTGTGTGCGTTAAAATAAATTGGTTTTTCTTTTTATTTCTTTTTTTTTAATATAATTCAACAATTTTTTGTACCAAAAATATCTTTATTAAGCTGCATAACATAAAAATATAATATGTGAGGTGAGGCTAATGCGACGTACAAATCTCAATTAATATTACATGAACACAAAAAATAAATACATATATTTATGCACTAAGAGAAAAAAAAAACTAATAATAGTATTACATATTAAAAAAACACACACGACTCTTGGTGAAGTAGCTAAAATTCGTTCATTTTATCAAAGAATATTACACAAAGTTTGAGTATATGTAGGCATGGGTGTGGTTCTCTTCCAGAAACTTAAGCAAAATTATCCAGATCTTTGTTGCCATCCAGTCTTCTTAGCTGAAAAATAAAGAAAACTTCATTAAGTCACCGCCAGATGGCTCGCGTAAACCTTTAGGACAAATAATTCCTATTAGTTAGACAACTTAATATACAATATTCAAATTTTTTCGAGCAAACGAAAAGAAGTGTTTATGTAATGTTAGTAATTTGCAATCATCCACCATTTTTTTAGTACAAAAATGCAAAAACAAAGCACTTATTACTTCTTTTTCATCTGCAACAGTGGAATACCTTTCGATGATTTTTGAAGAAGGCAGGGTCGGAGCTCTAAGAGCATGATGGTAGATCAAGGCGGCCACTATTCCTCCAGCAATAGGACCCACCCAGTAAACCTATGAAAACAATTGGAACAAATAAAAAGGAATAACTTTAGAGAAAATATGTTTGTTTACCCAGTGATTGTCCCAAATTCCTGCGATAACGGCACTACCAAAAGTCCTGGCCGGATTCATGGAACTTCCAGTAAAATTTATGGCGCCCATGTGGCCTAGGGCTACTGCCAAGCCGATAGCAAGAGGTCCTGCAGCTTTTGCTTCAGGTCTGTAAATTACAAGTGATTACAATAGGTATATTTCTAACTAGAAATTTTTAAGTTACACGGTTGGCAATTATATTGGGTGATCTATAGTTCATTTTCTGCCGAATACATATCAGGGATAAGAATTTAGAAATGGTGTACTTGGACGTAAAAAACTAGGAGGGATTTGAATTTAACCATGAAGAATACCACGTTCACATTGGTTTATTTACAGGACATTTACTTGCACAATGACGTTTTTGACGTATTTGATGTTATAACGTCAATGATCACTTCAATTGTTTAAATTTTTCGCTTTTGTTTCAATCAAAGCTTTTTTAAACTAGTCAGCAACTTTATTATTGTGTCTTGTGTTCGTAACCAAAATGGAGTCAGTACAATTAGTACGCTTCTTGCTTCACCTACGAAGAAATGTAAAACATTCCTTATGGGCCATTTAACTGTGATTGAAAAACAGAATATGTATTTTCAAAATACGAATAAGTTAATCAATAACCTTACCCTTGAAGAATTGTGAAAACTATCTCTGACATTAAAACTATTGTAAGTAATAGGTATAGTAATATATATATAACAAATTCAAATCGCAGCTACATATGACCAGATGACTTATTATTTGTTGCATTTAGAATCAATTCTGTTTATCATATAATAAAAAAATACAAATCTATAAAAACGGTTAACCCTTCTAGGTTTGAGGGTGCTGGTCATGCACTAATTAAAACTGTTGATAATGGTACAAAAATTGTTTTACGGCACATCATACCTACATAACTTTTTTTTCAACAACGAAATTCTTTATTTGGATGGAGTTCTAAAGAATGTAAATAGTAGACCAGGCTGCCACAAATGTCTTGTTCAGCGCTACATAGAACTGCTCTTGAAATGATCGTATAACATTTAATCACAAATTCTAGAACTAAAAAAAAAACAGTCTGATCTAGTTTAACTATGTATATCCCAAAATGCCTCGTTTAGTTGCTAGGGAACATCGAAGTTTCTTAGGATTTTTCCTTTTTCCAACACAAGGTGTCACAAAAATGCCGCCTAATGACACCACTACATTGTCAGCGGGGGCTGATTAAACTGGGAAAATCGGAGAAAATATCTTTTAAAAAAAATGGTCGAGTTATATGTGTTAAAAAAAGAGGAACTTTATGAAGCTCTAGTGTACTATTAAAGTTAGTTATGTAATTATCAACATAGGATATTCATTATGTATTGCCTACTAAACTGCACAGTCGAAAAAAGTTCTTTTATTTTTCGATCACATTACGATGACAAATAAATAGCCAACGTTACATTGCATTATATAATATGTAAAGTCATATTATGACTTTACATATTATTATAATAATTACATAGCATATTCAGGTATTTTTAAAATATAAGCCTCTTATTGTCATTGTTAAATCCAGATTATTTTTTTATTTTTTCGTGATATTCCCAGAAAATGAATATCACACTAATTGTTTATTGCACTGATTTTTTTAACTAAAGGGTCCAACAATGAGTATTGACGAATTTCATTTATGCATAACTTTCTTGTTTTTCAAGATATCTTTGTGTTTTTTTGCGGTAAAATGGAACTGAAAATATGCAATTTTAATACATTAAAACAAAAAAAAAATATTTTTTTTTTATTTTTAAAAAATTATATTTTTTTACAGACGGGTTTAAAACATCTTTTTACACATTGCTAACCGTGTCAAAAGTGCTTCTTTATCCATGCTGAATTATAAAACTACCTTCGGTTCGGCGCAAAACAGCTCCGAGCTCACGCCATAAAACATCCCTTTACACATTTATTACGTAAATAACTATTGTTAAATGCCTGCCTCGCCTAAGAATACATTCTCGCAAACGGTCTGGAAAATTTCATTTCACTGATTCTAAAATTTCCCCATTAATTGCTCTTACTTCTCGTGTAATTTCAATTTTCAATTCTTCAAGAGTCACAGGACGATTATTCAACACTTTAAATAATGTGCTTTTTTATGAATCTGTTAGGGTTGTTGGGAAGACCAATATTGGCAATTTTGCTTTTTTTTTTCTTTTTTTTGTTTTAGTGTATTAAAACTGCATATTTTTAGTTCCATTTTGCCGCAAAAAAACAGAAAGATATTTTGCAAAACAAAAAAGTTATGCTTAAATGAAATTCGTCAGTACTCATTGCCGGGCCCTTTATTTTCTTAAAATAAAAAATAATAGTTGATGTACCTGGTTATGTACTCAGCTTAAATCCTAAGATTATGGTTAAACTTTGCCGCATTGTACATTTAGTTATTAACATAGCTTATAACTCGGCCATTTTTTCGAAAAGATTTTTTTCTACGATTTTTCCCAAGTTCAGTGGGCTTCCTTGACAGTGTATTAGGTGGAGGTATTTTTGAGACCTCCTGTATAGCTTTTAAACGATGCAAGCGATTTCCGTAATTTTTGCTGTGTGTTTTCGTGTCATTGGCTGACACAATTTTATGTGAAAAGAATTCCTTTTAAAGCATCAGGTTTTCGAAAAAGCACACGTCGGCTAAAAAAACAATTGAAGCGTTGCAGGGCAAAGTGATCTGAGTATTAGAAAATCGGAAATTCGTTTTTTTCATGCAAACTGATCTAAGAATCGTCGCCAAATAACTACAAACTGATTCGAGTCACTTCTCTGCTTTTTTTTTCATTATTTTTCGTTTTTTTTATTAAACGTTTGGCGGAACGTTCTTTTTAATTTTCCCATAAATTTATTTTTTGGCATTTAAATCACTTTGTCCCGCAACACTTCAATTCTACTTTCTTTTGATCAAGGTGGCTAAAATATCCAATTTCTTCTTGTTAGATAGCTTATTTGATTTGAAAACTTATCAGTCTCTTGTAAAGTATTAGTCACATGTATGGCTTCATTACGAAAAAATAATTTATGGTACTCTGCATTTGCGTACGCACTTTTATTATTGTTATAATGGGTTTAGTCGGAACGANACTTTATCTTTTTACAAAACAGTACTAAAATTGAAATAAAATTTTAAAATTCAACATTAAAACATACTTTCAACCAACTACATATATATTTTATAAGTCTATGGTTCACACTCCTTTCACAACCATTTTGCAAGATATCTCTGTATTTCCCCCCCGTTTAGTTGTATTTTTTTATCGTTATTTTGTTTGTTGTTTGTTAGAAACTAGTCTCTTCACTCTAAAATCACCTTTTTTTTCCTTAAACACCCGTTTTTACAATCCTGACAGCTATTGTCATTTTAAGCAACAGAAGACGAGACAATGGCATCTTAACCTTGGTTGCAGATGCCACAAAAACAAACTTAACACTTGCGGGTATTTTAACCAAAACAAACACCCACAGTTTTATTTTTTTTAATTTTATCCAATTATTAGTTTTATCTAACGCCAACAGTCAAAAAAATCAAAAATAATTTTTGAAAAAAAAATTTTTTTTTTGGCGGCCCGATAACCGGTAAGAACCAAAAAAGAATTGAACTTCAAGGTAGAGATTTTTATTTTTACTAAAGTTACCACGGTAATTAAAAGTACTAACAGCTGTTAGCAAGTTGTACTAAAGCATTAAAATGTTTATAACTAAATCTCAATTTGCTTAATTGTAAGTGGAAATGTTTATGCGTAAGTTTAGTAGGAATTTATACAAATGAAGTGAAAGTTGGTCAGTCGCATGACAATATTTAAAACGTAAAATAATGAACTGAATTGATTTCATTAATAATATGTACAATTGTAAAGGAAAAAATTGTCTGCAGTGTTGTCAGATTGTATTTTTATTTTTCCCATACACTTAAGACATAAGTATTGTTATTGAAAGTTCTTTCAATGCAATTATAGTTTCAATAAAATGATACTTGAATTAAATATCGTTAAACACATTCGGGTAATAAAATAAAATCTGCGATTTGGCAACATTTAGATAAACATTGCAATTTTACTGTCATATTGATTAAGAATGTGACAAGTCGAAAAATGTTGACAACATTTTCTTAAAAGGTATGGTAATTTTAGATACGTTTATAAAATTCTATAATATTCAATAGATACACGCCGAATAAACCTCAATTTAGTGTTTTCTGGTATTCAAAATGATTTTCTGTCTGTTTATCGATAAACATGAGATTCGATCATATAAGTCATGACTAGAGCGCAAACAGCTGTCAAAATTGAAATCATCCTATTGGTAGACGGACTCAATGGCACAGCACTCTTCGCAACTCACCTTCGATTTTGAAACGGTTTCGGCCTTCTGTTGTTAATCGCTCTTTGGACCGCTTGATATGGTGATCTCATTTGTTTCCATATAACATATTAAATATCTATATTTGGTCGAGCGTGACTCAGATTCATATTTCATATTGAGTGTTCAAAGATAAAAAATCGTTTTGTGTGAATTTTTGCAATTTTTGGGGTAAGTTTTATTTCAAATTGTAACTCGTTAATTACAGATTTTTGCCGCCCATTTCCCTTAATAATTTGTAATTATTCTTATGCTACTAACCCAGTTTCAATTTGAATTAAAATCAATACTAGTAAGTGGGTATAAATTGAATTTTAATGATCGATTTATTACCAGCATCATTAAGGAAGCTTTACAGGGAATAGGTGGTTGTGTAATTATATCAAATATCCAGCCTATTTGAGTCACAAATTGAGATGACTCTTTTTAAAAACATTACAATTAAACATTCACCGACCTGGCCTAATGAAAATTCCTAGTTTGTACCTAATTTACACACCTAGTCTAGGTTAGGCGATGTATTATCGACATATGATTTCATTTTTCTCACTCAAATTTATCTTAACTATGATTGACCTATATGACCACTATATACAGAGGACCATGCAATGTTAAATGTCACTAAATTATTGATTGGCAATTGTTTAACTTTAAATGTTATAAATTTTCAATCGTTACTGCTCTCTCTGATATCGTTCGTATTTTCTTGTTTTTGTTTGAATTTTGTTAATTTTCAATGGTTCACCAACGGTGTATGAAAAATTATATACCTACCAGTTTTGGTGGGCAACAGTGTTACATATTGAAGTATTTTGCCTTTGAAATCGTTAAATAAACATAAAATTCTTGCTTACATTGAGAAACGATGGTTCTCAAGTAAAGTGGCTGAAAATGTTTAAGTCTAATTTTAAAGGCGCATTTAAATTTATTGCCCCCTAAACTAAAAATAGGTTGTTATTTCGTTGAGTTTGCACTTAAGAAATTCTCAATTTTGTGAACACTTTCAAGGAGAAAAATGTGAAATTATCCATTATTATAATGCTAATTGAATTCTTCTACAAATCATAATGAAGCTTTTTACGTATAAGTTCTAATGATTATATTTTTATTCCCCTGTATAATGAGTTGTTCACTTAACTGGCTCATTAGAAGCTTTTTCCCTTAAATTTCCTTATTTTAAGTGCAACACTCGATATATTTTGAATTTTTACATTCTAGGTATTGAGTTGATTAAATACTTATTTAGTTTTCCCGTAATTGAACCTAACCGTTTTCGAGAAAATTTTAATTATTCGAAAAATTCTTGCTGAAATCCCCCTTTTAAATGTGAAATTCTCGACTATTTTTATAACTAGCCTTGTGAAATTTTGTCAAGATATTGACCAAACATGACAGATTAACACGACTGGAATAGTTTCACGCTATATTATATCGAATGTCCAAAATTTAATCGCACATTAAAAAATTTTGAAAAAAAGTTGTTTATTTTAAAAGAACCATCCCGTATATTTTCCGATATCTCTATTCTAAATTTAATTCTGAATCGATTGCTATCAGGTAATCTATAACTATTGTTCATGCTTTTACCACAAATTGCGATTTTATAATAGCATAATTCCAGGACCAGTTTCTAATAAATGCGCACGCATATACAAGGTGGTCCATATAAAATAAACAACTTTTTTGTTTTCAAACTTTATTAAATTCGATTTTGGATATCTCGTATAATATTCTGTAAAACCATACCAGTCATCCTAATCTGTCATCAGTCTGGTTAACATCTCAAAATTTCATGAAACTGGCTTTAAACTCGATGGAGAATTTTATTAAAAAAGAAAGTTGTTTTAGAAAGAATTTCTGGAAAAAATGAGAATTTTCTCGGAAAAAAGTTATATGTAAGCATAGGAAATCCCTAATAAAGATATGTAATCATGCCTCGAATCTAAAAATAAAAAAATATATAGGCTGTTGCATTTGAAATAAGGAAGATGATATTGAGTCCGGTATAACCGGAAGTAGTGCGATGTTGAAAATTACGCAAACCCGAGAATATGAAAATTTTTTAAAAATTCCAAGTGAAAAAATATCTAATGAACCAGCTACTTGAATAACCCTGTATGCATTTTGTTGCAATGGATTTTATATTGATTGTATAACCTATGAGGAAGCCTTTAATCTATTTCGATTAAATTTATTTTGATATTAAGCCATCTGTTGCTAGAACAATTTATTTTTAAACACAACCACATATAAACATTTCCTTTTTATAACTTGTTAATGTTGTTGATCAATTCTCTCCATTGCCTTCGAAATGGTACGGAAAATGACACGAGAATAGTCCATTTATCGATAAAACAATGTTAAACGTTTCGTTGTTTTAGCACACTTGAAGCTTTCAATATGACCGAACTACAATCTCCAACAGACCAAGAACAAGTCGTAATGACACCAATCGAAAAAACGAACAACTCTACCCGTATTATGATTGAAAGGAAGTTAATTGAGAAGACCAATGATAAGATGTTCATTGGAGGAGGACATAATACAGGAATCGTTGTAAATAAAGAAGTCTTTTCTGGTAATAAATATATTTTAACTGAATGTTACAATTAAACTGTCACCACTCTTTAGAAAACAATAAATATTCTACTCCGGCCCAGTTATCGTTAATGTTTAAAGTTTTTCTGGTTAATGCACAAACCAAGAATCATACCCAAGAGTCCAGAACTCTAAGATTTTGGTTCCGAAATTCTACAAATTGCCAGGATCAGTTAAGCGATGAAAACCAAGCAGGCATAGCTCAGGAATTTTTCCGAGAACTGGTCAGTCCAAAGGAGTTTCCAAGAAGTAAGGACTTGAACATTTTTTACATCCTCCCCATTGTTCATTAATATTAATTTTTTATCTGCAGCTTATGTAGGTTTTATTACGAAAATCATGAAGCTGATGCATACGAATTATCTTGAAATCAACAAAATCGAAGTGGAATTGCGAATTTTGGAGGAGCCGTCAGATGTTCCGAGTCGACCACGTAAGAAATTATTCATTTCATTTCTAACTGTTACTGGCTTTAAACAATTAGTTTTCACACGAGGAAACCTATTTCTTTCAGCTAAGCCCGGTTACTGTCGTATAGATCTTCACCATTATATTCCGTTTATTCGATCAGGTTTGCGGTTATGAATATACGTATTTAAAAGTTTAATTAATTGCCTGCGATTGTGCGTTTAAAAACTAACAATTTCAATCGAAAAAAAAACACAAAGAACACTTTCACGAAACGTGACGTTACTCTTCTTAATAAATTGCTTTTTCTATCAATTCAACCTGGAACAAACTCAGCAAATAATTCGATTTCTCTAAATTTTACAAACATAAACCGACAAATTTTTTGTGCATGCATTTTTTTATATGATAAAACTTTTATCTTATCGTAACAAAAAAATATACGTTGTGGTTACTAATGACTATTTTTGTTCTATCATGTCATTTTGAGGTCACTCTACACCTACAGGGTGTTCAAAATTCTATAATTACAAATTAAGATGTTGTTAATTGAAATTTGAAATAAGCCACCTTGTTTAAACTCATATGTATGAAATACAAACAATACTGGATATTTGGAAAAAACGTTCTTTGTTTTTTTAGTGTCAGCTGAAGAAAGTACTTTAGGCAATCAACAAATCCTCACCAGTGAAAAAGTTTTGGAAATAGTAGAGTCAGCTTATCCCAATCCAGTTACCATACAGGACATTGCCAAGTATGACTTTAAGCTATATTGAGATTAAATTATTACTTCAGGTTCGTTGTTTCTTTACAGAGAAAACAACTGGGACGAAGATGAGGTGGCAGACCATTTCACTGAACTACAATCCAGACAGTTGGTTAAAGCGATGGAACATGGTGCATTTACCAGACAGCAAAGCCAAGATGCTCAAGTGACGATCGTCAAACAAATGCCGACAATGGCCAGCGCCAAACAGCCAACAATAGCCATTATTACCGCACAATATTGTGAAAAGGTGGCCGTGGATGCTATGATTGAGAACAAAGAAACTTTTGTCCGGTACACCACTGTAGGTAAGTTGAGATATCTGCTAGAAAAGAATAATGTTTGTTGAGGTCGAAAAAAAAGTAATTGATATGTTAACAATATATTAGGTCCATCGAGTCCTACAGGTGACTACTATGGCATTACGAGATTTGGTAAGAGAAAATAAATGAGCATTTAGCACAGATAGCAGGAATTTGCACCATTTTCACAATTATATGTATCATACAAGAAATTGTCCTGCAAAACACCTGTAAAGGCTTCAATCACCAAGAATTTTAATGTTTTGTGTATAATAATAATAATAATAATAAACACCGAAATAATAATCACATTTATAAAAGAGTGTGTTCTAACCGATTCTTCTGGGTTTCTTCAAATAGAAATTGTTCAAAAAATATATAGTGATAACTAATTACTTTTTTAGGAGAGTCCAACGTATATACGTTAGGAAATATTGGAGCACATCGAATAGTTTGCACTAAATTACCTACAGTGGGACATACTAGGGAAGCCATGACAGCGGCCGGGAATACAACTACTAGGCTATTAGGTTTGCCATATTGTTCAATAGTAAAATCCAACGATTTTTGTATGTTTTTTATTTGAAATTGTAGGTACTTTTCAAAAAGTCGATTACGTGTTTCTTGTGGGCGTGGGAGGAGGCGTACCTCACTATACCGATTATAATAAGCATGTGCGACTTGGCGATGTTGTCGTTTCGTGTCCGACACGAAACAAGAGCATTTATTTATACTGCGAGAACGCCGAAGTGTCCGATAGAGGATATCAATTTGAAATTAAGAANTGACTTTGACCACTCTGGCTTTCAACGGCTCATACATATATGTGTTTCCGTTATTTGCAATATATTGGAAAATGGTGATAAATGAAAAAAATTGCTTATTTTTATAGCTATATTTGTTATTAAAACGAAAAAAATCATTTTAAAAATTGCCCTGTACATAATACATGCGTCCAAACGCGTGTGCAATACGCTGATAGCAAATCCGACCTTTAAGGCGTTTTAGAGAGTTTATCGAAGTTACCAATTGCTTAGTATTAAAGTAGAAAACAATATTCAGAATATATAAACAAGTATATAAGACTGTGTCGGAATTTTGGACTTAAGAATTACAATATTTTATTATGTATGTCGTATGTTTTTACCATTTTTTCTATGTTTTATACTTATTTGTCACTTGCCATATTTGTAAAGGGATAATTGATTTTTTTATGTAAAAATATTTATTTTGTATGTATATAAATATTTTGTTTAACTTTTGTGTGCGTTAAAATAAATTGGTTTTTCTTTTTATTTCTTTTTTTTTAATATAATTCAACAATTTTTTGTACCAAAAATATCTTTATTAAGCTGCATAACATAAAAATATAATATGTGAGGTGAGGCTAATGCGACGTACAAATCTCAATTAATATTACATGAACACAAAAAATAAATACATATATTTATGCACTAAGAGAAAAAAAAACTAATAATAGTATTACATATTAAAAAAACACACACGACTCTTGGTGAAGTAGCTAAAATTCGTTCATTTTATCAAAGAATATTACACAAAGTTTGAGTATATGTAGGCATGGGTGTGGTTCTCTTCCAGAAACTTAAGCAAAATTATCCAGATCTTTGTTGCCATCCAGTCTTCTTAGCTGAAAAATAAAGAAAACTTCATTAAGTCACCGCCAGATGGCTCGCGTAAACCTTTAGGACAAATAATTCCTATTAGTTAGACAACTTAATATACAATATTCAAATTTTTTCGAGCAAACGAAAAGAAGTGTTTATGTAATGTTAGTAATTTGCAATCATCCACCATTTTTTTAGTACAAAAATGCAAAAACAAAGCACTTATTACTTCTTTTTCATCTGCAACAGTGGAATACCTTTCGATGATTTTTGAAGAAGGCAGGGTCGGAGCTCTAAGAGCATGATGGTAGATCAAGGCGGCCACTATTCCTCCAGCAATAGGACCCACCCAGTAAACCTATGAAAACAATTGGAACAAATAAAAAGGAATAACTTTAGAGAAAATATGTTTGTTTACCCAGTGATTGTCCCAAATTCCTGCGATAACGGCACTACCAAAAGTCCTGGCCGGATTCATGGAACTTCCAGTAAAATTTATGGCGCCCATGTGGCCTAGGGCTACTGCCAAGCCGATAGCAAGAGGTCCTGCAGCTTTTGCTTCAGGTCTGTAAATTACAAGTGATTACAATAGGTATATTTCTAACTAGAAATTTTTAAGTTACACGGTTGGCAATTATATTGGGTGATCTATAGTTCATTTTCTGCCGAATACATATCAGGGATAAGAATTTAGAAATGGTGTACTTGGACGTAAAAAACTAGGAGGGATTTGAATTTAACCATGAAGAATACCACGTTCACATTGGTTTATTTACAGGACATTTACTTGCACAATGACGTTTTTGACGTATTTGATGTTATAACGTCAATGATCACTTCAATTGTTTAAATTTTTCGCTTTTGTTTCAATCAAAGCTTTTTTAAACTAGTCAGCAACTTTATTATTGTGTCTTGTGTTCGTAACCAAAATGGAGTCAGTACAATTAGTACGCTTCTTGCTTCACCTACGAAGAAATGTAAAACATTCCTTATGGGCCATTTAACTGTGATTGAAAAACAGAATATGTATTTTCAAAATACGAATAAGTTAATCAATAACCTTACCCTTGAAGAATTGTGAAAACTATCTCTGACATTAAAACTATTGTAAGTAATAGGTATAGTAATATATATATAACAAATTCAAATCGCAGCTACATATGACCAGATGACTTATTATTTGTTGCATTTAGAATCAATTCTGTTTATCATATAATAAAAAAATACAAATCTATAAAAACGGTTAACCCTTCTAGGTTTGAGGGTGCTGGTCATGCACTAATTAAAACTGTTGATAATGGTACAAAAATTGTTTTACGGCACATCATACCTACATAACTTTTTTTTCAACAACGAAATTCTTTATTTGGATGGAGTTCTAAAGAATGTAAATAGTAGACCAGGCTGCCACAAATGTCTTGTTCAGCGCTACATAGAACTGCTCTTGAAATGATCGTATAACATTTAATCACAAATTCTAGAACTAAAAAAAAACAGTCTGATCTAGTTTAACTATGTATATCCCAAAATGCCTCGTTTAGTTGCTAGGGAACATCGAAGTTTCTTAGGATTTTTCCTTTTTCCAACACAAGGTGTCACAAAAATGCCGCCTAATGACACCACTACATTGTCAGCGGGGGCTGATTAAACTGGGAAAATCGGAGAAAATATCTTTTAAAAAAAATGGTCGAGTTATATGTGTTAAAAAAAGAGGAACTTTATGAAGCTCTAGTGTACTATTAAAGTTAGTTATGTAATTATCAACATAGGATATTCATTATGTATTGCCTACTAAACTGCACAGTCGAAAAAAGTTCTTTTATTTTTCGATCACATTACGATGACAAATAAATAGCCAACGTTACATTGCATTATATAATATGTAAAGTCATATTATGACTTTACATATTATTATAATAATTACATAGCATATTCAGGTATTTTTAAAATATAAGCCTCTTATTGTCATTGTTAAATCCAGATTATTTTTTTATTTTTTCGTGATATTCCCAGAAAATGAATATCACACTAATTGTTTATTGCACTGATTTTTTTAACTAAAGGGTCCAACAATGAGTATTGACGAATTTCATTTATGCATAACTTTCTTGTTTTTCAAGATATCTTTGTGTTTTTTTGCGGTAAAATGGAACTGAAAATATGCAATTTTAATACATTAAAACAAAAAAAAATATTTTTTTTTATTTTTAAAAAATTATATTTTTTTACAGACGGGTTTAAAACATCTTTTTACACATTGCTAACCGTGTCAAAAGTGCTTCTTTATCCATGCTGAATTATAAAACTACCTTCGGTTCGGCGCAAAACAGCTCCGAGCTCACGCCATAAAACATCCCTTTACACATTTATTACGTAAATAACTATTGTTAAATGCCTGCCTCGCCTAAGAATACATTCTCGCAAACGGTCTGGAAAATTTCATTTCACTGATTCTAAAATTTCCCCATTAATTGCTCTTACTTCTCGTGTAATTTCAATTTTCAATTCTTCAAGAGTCACAGGACGATTATTCAACACTTTAAATAATGTGCTTTTTTATGAATCTGTTAGGGTTGTTGGGAAGACCAATATTGGCAATTTTGCTTTTTTTTTCTTTTTTTGTTTTAGTGTATTAAAACTGCATATTTTTAGTTCCATTTTGCCGCAAAAAAACAGAAAGATATTTTGCAAAACAAAAAAGTTATGCTTAAATGAAATTCGTCAGTACTCATTGCCGGGCCCTTTATTTTCTTAAAATAAAAAATAATAGTTGATGTACCTGGTTATGTACTCAGCTTAAATCCTAAGATTATGGTTAAACTTTGCCGCATTGTACATTTAGTTATTAACATAGCTTATAACTCGGCCATTTTTTCGAAAAGATTTTTTTCTACGATTTTTCCCAAGTTCAGTGGGCTTCCTTGACAGTGTATTAGGTGGAGGTATTTTTGAGACCTCCTGTATAGCTTTTAAACGATGCAAGCGATTTCCGTAATTTTTGCTGTGTGTTTTCGTGTCATTGGCTGACACAATTTTATGTGAAAAGAATTCCTTTTAAAGCATCAGGTTTTCGAAAAAGCACACGTCGGCTAAAAAAACATTGAAGCGTTGCAGGGCAAAGTGATCTGAGTATTAGAAAATCGGAAATTCGTTTTTTCATGCAAACTGATCTAAGAATCGTCGCCAAATAACTACAAACTGATTCGAGTCACTTCTCTGCTTTTTTTTTCATTATTTTTCGTTTTTTTATTAAACGTTTGGCGGAACGTTCTTTTTAATTTTCCCATAAATTTATTTTTTGGCATTTAAATCACTTTGTCCCGCAACACTTCAATTCTACTTTCTTTTGATCAAGGTGGCTAAAATATCCAATTTCTTCTTGTTAGATAGCTTATTTGATTTGAAAACTTATCAGTCTCTTGTAAAGTATTAGTCACATGTATGGCTTCATTACGAAAAAATAATTTATGGTACTCTGCATTTGCGTACGCACTTTTATTATTGTTATAATGGGTTTAGTCGGAACGAAGACTTTTTCAACATCGGCCATAGATATTTATTTATATTTGTCGTTAAAACAGTTGTTTTAAATTTATCTTTTTTTTATTGTTGTATATAAATTTATATCTGCCTGTTAAAATAGACCGTTATTCTTCTTCTACTCAAAAAGGTCGACATGTCGACTTTAATACATTTTGTTTTTGTTAAGGCAACAGACATATCAGCGTTAGAATCTATTGCGACAGATTTACAGACCGTCGACTTCCGAATCATCAAGACAACTTTGAGAAATAGGTAGTTTTAATAGTTTAAATATCAGTCGAGGACGTGACGGAAGAATTTCCAACGTAGAAGAGAAAGTCTTATGCAGGATTGACGTTGACTTTTGAACGAGCGTCAGACGCTTGCAGTTCAAATTTAGGGTTACAAAAAGTACTACAAATAAAATTAAAAATAACTGCTGTCTTCACCGTTATTACGTACAACAGGTTCGAGCCTCTTCGAGATCGAGATCTTTGCCAATAGATCAAAAGTGCATTATTTGTTGCCTTTTTATCCATTTAATAAGCATCCGAAGTAATCATTTCTATGATAATTTACTAACAAAATACGAATGCTGTCTATTGCATTTTGGCATATTTCTAATACAGGCCGGATAGCCTTTTTTTGTGTTTCAGAATTTGTGGTTTTACATTGTACAGACATTTCAAATATACCCTGTATAGCTTTATAACATAAATCTCACTCTCATATTTAATAGCACGGTATTTACTTATAAATGAAGTTATTTTAATACAGTGTTTTTGTAAATACATTAAACGAAATAGAAAAAGTCTCTTAATAGAGCATAACAATATCTCGTCAGGTGGAGAATAAACTATTTAAAGTCTATCAACCAGTTGAAACAGGAAGGTCGCCCAATTTATTATTTGGATTGAAATTTGTGTGTGAACGACGATTATACAATTATAAATTACGGAGGGAATGGGTTGGCCAAAGTCAAACCTCATCTTCAAAAAAATACTTTGTCAAAATTTCATCGCTCTTTTTTGGATTGTTTTATTTCAGTCTTCTTTTTTAATTAAAGTGGCAATGTGAGTTCTATGAAAAAGAGCAACGCATATAAAAATTCCTCAGAGACTCTTTACGGCATGCCTCGCTCCGCTCATGCATGAACTAGCCGATGCTGTAAAGCGTGACTTACAAACCTCGGTATATAATTTACTATTGAAATTGACATTTTTTTGTTTCACAGACACCTGTCAATAAAATACGTTGGTGCCACTTCTACAGTTCTTTTAATTAAAAAAAAAATCGTACCTGTTGGGATCGCATACTCCACTAACAACAAGAACCAAAACAAATCCAAGGAAAAACTCGAATCCAAATCCTTGAAGAGCGTTAATTTTGCCATTGAGCATTGTCATTCCCAGTCCCGTATTATGCCAATCTTCAGGCAATAGAGCCTGGGAAAATGTTCTTTTATACGTTAAGTTTTAAGTCTAATTTTCTTGAAAATTTCACCTTTAATGTAGCCGATCCTGCCAATGCCCCAAGACATTGCACGATAATGTAAAGTATTGCTTTAACTGCTTTAATATTACCAACTGATAACATTCCAGCAGTTACGGCGGGATTCAGATGGGCGCCACTAACATGTCCAAGTGCCTAAATAAAGAATTTTATTAATATTTGAGCTGTTGATATTTTAGAATTACGTTACCTGGACACAAACAAAAACCACCAGGCCAAAAGTGAATGACACCAAAAGGAAATTCGGCTTGTTTGGTTCGGAAAAGGACATTACCACCACCGAGCCGCATCCGAAAAAGTTCAACAGGAAATTGCCTAGAAATTCGGCCAAAAGGGCCTTCCAAACGGTGTTCATTACCTTAGAGGATGATACCTCGTTTATTCCTAGAACTTCTTGGAAATTGCCCATTTTCTGCAAAAATTAAATTCAACATTGACATTGACAACAGTGACTGGTCTTTCTGTGACAAGGTCTAGGTAGCTTTTATGTACTATACGTGGGACTAGTATTTGATTAAAACGCGAGATAAGCCGTGTTTTTTAAATATGTATATAAACAAATGTGAAATATTGGCTTAGCAACGTCACAATTAAGTAGCAATGTTTGTTCTCGTCACCATCCAAGTCGAAAAGATTCTTTCCTTTTTGGGATGAAGCCTATGATCTCAGTGATTATCGATGAAAATAAACATCACGCGTTGTGAATATCACAGTTGATTTGTTCGATAATCCACTTGTTTGCACATTAGAATGTAACAAATTGATTCAATAACGTAAAATTCACATTATTTGTGGATGAAATATTTAATGGTTTTGGGGGACACCGATGGATTTAAAAATTAGCGTAATTTTGCTAAAATTGCACCATAATTATAAATCTTTGTGAAATTCCTCGCTTTGTTTTAAAATTAATACCTTTTAATGATTTTCTTTTTCACGTATAGTTTATAATTAAAGTTTTTTATTACATAAACTATTAGTTATAGCAGTGACCTCAACTATAAATTGTAAAAAAATAGACCCCCGTTTTGACGGATGATTTTGTCGCGCCCACTAACGCATAATTATCCTATTATTATATCAAATTTACATAATAATCGTCATATGATGACCTAACCATGGCTTTATTTTTCGTTTCTTTGATTCGAGTTCTTCAAATACATAGTTAAGGTTTAATCAAAGTCATTCACTATTGTTACAGTTGATCTAATCGGCTTAATGGTACATAAATCTGGACAGCAAGACAAGGTCTTAATGCCACAAGAAAATTTTATCGAACAGAAGAAAATAATTTTATTTTTAATATAAATTCGTTCTGTTTAATGAAGTGTCTTAATGTATAAAAATACAGCGTTTAGAGGTACTTAAGTCTGCTGTAAAATCTTCCACATATAGATGATGCTATAAATAACTTGCATGCCATATTCAATTGCCTATACCTAAAACTATCTGTTTTCATTTTATTTTAAAAAAACAATCCATATTCAGTTGTTTTATTGTGAAAATTATTAAGTTGGCTATGTTGCCGGAAAACAATCAAGTAGTCACGCTGAAAATATCATTTCACTATTAATATAATGGAGACACGCGTAAATTATACAAATGAAGATTATTTCAATTGTTTTATTGTTTATGGTGAATGTAACAAAATATTATCCAAAACATGCGATCCATTTGATACTTGATATCCAGAGAAACCAAAGCCGCTATAATTTTAATAGTGAAGTGACATTTTCAATACGGCCACTTGACTGTTTTCACTTAATTTCAACTTAGTAATTCTAGAAGTTCTAGAAGTTTATAATAAAACAACTGAATATAGAACAATGAAAAATGTCAGAAATAAGCATTTTGTGCAACAGTGCCAAATTCTATTGCAAAATACACTGTTATTTGCGAAATATTAGCAGCTACTCTAATGGCCGCAATTGTCTTTTTTTATCTCAAAACCCATTCAATTTAAGTAGAAGATATTATACATAAATAATATTCGATTTGTTCAATAGAATTGAAAATTAAAATAATATATATGTAGTATGTAGAATGTTGTATTTTAAATAATTAAGTTGACATCTACTTCCGGTATAATCGCTAATCACGCCATCTTCAACATACTTTTAATGTACCAATTTCGACGATTTTTGTAATTATAACTTTAAATATACGACGGGATGCCGATATTTTAGAGCAACCCTGTATAAGTCCAGTTCAGATCATCTCGTGATGTGTAGATTGTAATTTCGGTGTTGAAAAGAATTGTTAGTTTTTTTCAACATTTGCCTTTCGGGCGCAAGTTTTAAAAAATCATTCCGGTAATGATGGCATGCCACTGCGTAGCGGCCAATTTATATTTTAATGTTTATTTTTTTTGTTAGATAGAGTTCGGTACAGTGGGTGCGCTGTATAATGGTTTTCTTCAGCGAAGCGTCAAGAGCGAACAAAAACCGTAAAAATCGATGGTAAATTAAAGTATTTTTTGTCGAAAGGTTGTCGTTAATATTATTATTTTAGTCACAACACCGCACGTATTGAAAAAATGACAATACCAGTGTGTGTCGGCCTTTATAAATATATACAAATATATGTATATATATACACATAATTTACTTTTGACAATTTTCAAACGTAATGAAAGATCAAATAAAAACACAAAAGAGACGTTAAACCAATTGGAATGAACTCTAATTGTCGCGACAAGATTTCTATGGGAACTTCTAGGTATGGCGTTTTGGCACATGAATGATAATTAAAAACAAAAATTATATTCGTGGAAAATCTAAAAAACTTACCTGTCAAGTGAAAACTTTTTCGCGCCTTTTATAATCGAAAACAAGAGAACAATCGTGTGTCGTAAACCGTTGCCTAGCTCACTTCGAATGAGAATGAGGGAGATTTCAGCTCGCAGATAGGCAACCGGCATGACATCATCACAATCATCATCATCAACTGACCGACCAACAGTAAAACAAGAACATTTTTTAAAACATTAATTATTGTTAATCGCTAGGTTTTCATGATTTAATGTGTATAATTATAGTAGTTTTCTTTTTTTTTTGGATCTGATCAAATCGAATACGAGAGGTGGTTATATGATGGTTATGCTGTCAACGTTTAAAAGGATTACGGTTCTATTATGTAATTAATTTTATCTGAAGTGATTAAATCTAGTTAATCGAGAGTTTCTCTATTTTTGTAAGTCAGAGAAGGAATCATCTTAGTATCTCTCAAATCCCTATCAATCATTTACCATTAAAACTAAAGTTATTTCTTAGAACTCAGTAACCTTATAATTGCTCCTCCCAATTCCCCAATTTAATGACATTAGGACAAACAAAGTGGTCTTTTTTATTTAAGAGACTTGAACTTTTTCTTTATCATAAACTTCTTCATGCTTCATGCGTTTAAAAATATATCCAATCGTTTTAAGAAAAATTGTTCAGAAAATTTTATGATTTTTAATTTTTTCAAAACGGCTCAATACAAATATACATATTTGTTTTTTAAGTCCAGAACGCAGTTTATGACGTTTTACAAATGTCAATATTTGAATTCGTTCGGCGCCAGGGCAAAAAGAGTAGTCTCTGCTAATTTATGGTTTCCCATTGTCTTGTCGTTTCCTAATAAACATATTGTGATTTATTGTAAGATAATGCCGATTGCAAATTTTGTTACATTCCGTTAATATGTGTTCATGTCAAACTTACCGGCAAACCTAATGTTTTTCATTAATTATGGTTTACACGATAATTCTTGGTCCGATACGATTAGATCCGAAAGTGTTGCTTGGAAATAATGTTGTTTTTCTTTTTCTCGTGACACCCTGTAAACAAATAGAGATTTATTCGACGAGCGTAGATCATGATCTAAATAACAATGGTTGTTTTTTTTTGCGGTTGCGAACACAGCCTGAAGCAAAATCGGATGAGACGAGAAACGTATTTAGGAATCTTAATAGCGTTTAATAGAACTATTTTTTAATTAAAAGCCGCTTGGTACGAAAACACAACTGAAAAAATGCAAAAATTTATTGATGCGGTCGCAATATTAGCATAAATTGGTATTTCATAAAGGATTCCGTGACCAATTTTCCCTCTTTTTTTTTTGATAATAATAAAGTCGTGACTATAAATAAAAGAACTTTCCCAAAAAAAAGAAACCGTAGCAAGAAACTGGAATGGAAATGATTCATGAATTTCCACGAATTAGCTCGGTTAAAGAGCCTTGAATAAAACATGAAACATAATACATTTACCATGACATGAACAAATGTAGATGTCATACAATAAGTTATTCACCAGATTTGACACCATTAGACCAATATTTCATTTTCGGACAATAGTAAAACAAAAACTATTTCTGTAGGTATTTTTGTAGTTCCTTAAAATATTCAATTAAATTAATTTTTCCATATTGTAATGTTGTATTAACATGCGAAATATAGCCCACAATATGTGCATCAAAAACTAATGGTGTCGAAGCTTATAATATATTATTCACTGAACGGTAAGAAAATTATATGCAACAAAAATAAAGCAACTTTTTTATCAAAACAGATTTTTACTTGTCATTTAACAGCAGGACAAATGGGTAATTGATTGAATACTTTCATAAGGCTGTATTACTGAAATTAATAATTGTTGACTATAACTTTTTTACCATTGAAGAAACTAAATTACCAGTCGTTCTTAGGAGTAAGTTTGCCCAAGTCACATCCATTTCATCAATCAAAGACGGTTTCCTTAGATATCTTGCAATACAAATCTGATTTCAGCCTTTTTTAGATTTCCAATGAAATTAAGATCTGGTGAGTGTACAGGTCACTGCAGAATCTGAACATCGTTTTCATGAAATCAGTTTTGAATAAGGCAAGATCTATCTTTTGAATCATTATCTTGGTGAAACACGAATCACAAGGGCATCTTTCATTTGTGCGTATGGCAACGTAACGTTTTGGAGTATGTCCCTGTATATTAATCCACCCATATTCTTCCTCTCATCTATGAAGGTTAATTAAGTCCACAAGAATACATTATTCTGTCCATGTTTGATAGTTGGTGTAACGAACCTTGAATGAAATGTTGTATAAATCCTATGCCCTACACGCCTCATCACATCAAAATTAAAAATTACATCGCTGAATAACATTTTCTTTCAATCACGAACAGACCAGTTCAAATGACTTTGTGCAAATTCACGACTGGTAGGATGATTTTTTTCTACTAGAAAAAGAAAAAAGCAAGGGGAATTCTCGTGGCTGAAAGTCTGCTGTAAAGCTTTGCCTCAACTAATTTTCGTTAATCATTCCTTGTCTTCACTGCCAGTTCAGGAATGTTCGCAATTATCGATGAATCCACGAACATAACATCTATTAATTTTTTAATCCATCCAAACTGTTTTTCTATGTCTTCCTGACCATACCATTTTTTCTAGACGACGTCTTTCACTATGACGTGAAATAAATTTTGGACACGCTGTATTTAGATGAAAGAAACTGACTAGGAAATAATAACCGTGTAGTCTTTCCGGTTAAAGAGGCATTCTCCACCATTTGTTTCCACTCTTTACAAATTCGTTTTAAACCTTTTGCATTTTTATTTCTGTTAAAACTATTCAAATACATATACTTCTAAGAAATCCGTAAAACCCTTTCTTTTAAACATGCCTTTCTATTCTTTATGTCTAATTAAAAAGCTGCCTTACTTTTATCGCCTTAGGGAAAGTGTAATTTTGCAATAATAATTGCATACTAGTTTTATTTGGCATTTAAAAACAAATTCCATTTTGTTTGTGACAGCAGCCTGCTAGGACTTTTTAATCTGAACGATTTTTAATTTCTACAGTTACTAATTGAATTTTTGGTTCGTAAATAATTAATCTTGGTATAAAGGTTGTTTTACTTTTATTTAATGTACGTTCAGTATAACTGTGGGTTAGACATCTATGACGTGTCACATGCGTATGAATAATAAATCTTTAATTTAATAAATGACTTAATAAGCTAGCTTGTACCTTTAGGAGTCCTGAATATCGATGGCCCAAGTATCCACAACAACCGTAAAACAATAATTGACAAAACAACTACACACATTAACCCTAATTTTTTTTTGAAGTTAACAACATGGTAATGCCACTAATTTAAATGGAAATTTTGTTTAAAACCGTGTATTTTTCAGCCACCAAAAAAGAAAGGGGGCGGCAAAGGAGTCCTAGGTAAATAAAAATTTATTTACACCGAAAAGTTCATAATGGATGATTTCCAGGCCATATAATCGATGGCGTGGACACAACCCAAATGACCCGAGAACAATTGGAAGTGTTTTGTTTGCGAATCAAAGAGGAAAATGAGCGGGAACGAGAAGAACGAAATTTTTTCCAAATGGAAAGAGATAAATTGCGAACATTTTTGGGAGATTACGCGCAACGAATTGGAAGAGGCGCGAGCAAAGCTAAGGTACCTTTCATATCTAACAGTTAAATACGAAATTTAAATCTAAGACTTGTTTTCTACGAAAAGAAATAAAGACAGACAGATTGAGGAGGCGGCAGAAAAGAACGAGAAAGAATTGAAATTTTACTCACAAAAAGTGAAACATTTGCAGTATGAGTACCAAAGTGACTTAACCGAATGCAAAGCGGAGGCTTTGGTGTCTTTAAAAAATGCCCAGAACGAACATACTGAACAGGAAAAGGAACTGTTGCGAGACAAAAAAAATTTGAAAATGCAATTAAAAGAACAAGAAAGCGCTTATGAGGATCAAATGAAAAATATAAAAATAGTGTTGTAGTAAGTGGAGGAAAAAAGTCCCGGTGATATTTAGCTGTAAGTTTTAGGAACACAATAGAGAGATCAGTGAAATTAGGAACGAATTTGAAGAAAAAGCCCAAGGATTGGAAATTAAATATGAAAAGAAATTTGAAGATTTAAGAGAACAATTAAACACTAAACATAAGTAATTATAAATAAAGAAAAGATAACGTATAACTTTATGTTTACAATGGTCATTTTAGCATGGAAATTTCAGAAGTGGAGGAGAGGAAAAACAACCAAATAACAGAAATTACAAAGAACCATGATTCGGCTCTTAACGAAATGAGAAGCTATTACAATGACATAGTTTTAAATAACTTGTCCTTAATCAGTAGCCTGAAAGTATGAATGAACAAAATTAATAACGAGTCCTGCGTTAATCGCACTGTTATAGGATCAAATGGAAGTTCTACGAAATCAAAATGAGAGAATAAATAAACAAATGACAGAGTTGACTGCGGAAAACAACAAATTACTCGTACCGCTCAAGCAGGCTTTGGATGATGTCAAAGAATACAAAAGACAACTGCAAAATTACGAAAAAGATAAAATTTCTTTGGCGGTAAGCGATTATTTTTCATACAACATAATATTAGAAGCAATATGCCATTTGATTACTAAGAACGCTTCTAAATATAGCTTTTATACAAGGTGTCTCACGACTATGGTCCTCTATCCGTTTATTGAAAATTGCAATTACAAAAATTGCGAAAATTGACACATCTGAGAATTTCGATATGTCCTGCCCGATTAAGAGTAGTTTGAAGATGGTGCCACTAGCGGTTATATCGGAACCAGATGTCAATTATTTGTACTATAAAAGGAATATTCAGTATATTATTGCAATTTTCGGTTCTGCGGAACATTTTGAAAATTGGAAATAACTTTCATTTTTTCAATAATAACTCCTTATTTTATCAATAAATACGCATTTAGTACCAAAAACAAGTACTGTTTTCTATTCAATTGTCTATATGTACTTAAACTTGAGTGCTTTCATTTAATTTCAACAAACGATCCATGTTCCCTTGTTTTATTATAAACGACTTCCAGAATAACAAAATTGATAATGCTCGGTGGAAAACAATCGAATAGTAATTTTGAAAATGTCATTTCACCATTAAAATAATGACGTATGTTTGTGTAACTCGAAAATTGTACAAACGAAGATTCTGTTAATTTGTTTATTATTTGTGGTGAATATAACAATGTATCATCCAGAACATGCTATACATTTGATACTCGATATCAAGAAAAGCCGAAGGCACCATTATCGTAATAGTGAAATGACATTTTCAACATGGCTTGGACATGGACAACAATTATTATTCTCGGTCGGCACGGTTAACTTAATAATTGGAGAAGTCGTTTATAATAAATTGTTTTCTTAATATAAAGCTTTGAAAAGCGTTTTCCTTTTTAATGAAATGAAAACCCTTAGGTTTAGGTTTATGACACTTGAATGGAAAATATTACTTACTTTTGAGACTAAATATGTAATAGTTGAGAAAAATTTAGAAAACGAAAGTTTTGCAATTCGTAAGACACCCTGTATATCGACATAAAAATTTTTGTAACTAAACGGCAATTTTTATGTAATATTTTTTTAAGTCGTCAATGAGAAAATTATGTGTGTGTGTATGTGTTTTTCATTTAGAACACCAAAGCAAAATTAAGTCAAACGATCAAAGAATTTGAGGACCTTCATTGGTCGAATTTAGCACTTGAATTGCGTTTCGAGAAATTGCAGAAGGAACGAGATGAGTTACATGATCGTTTTGTATCGGGTATTATGGAGGTGCAACAAAAGACCGGCGTAAAAAACGTCTTGCTACAAAAACGAATTGAATCTTTGAGTCAGATTAACGAGCATCGCGATGCAGTTATAGGCGAATTGACTTCCGTCATGAAACAAACCCCCCATAGAAGCAACAAGAAATTGGAGGTAAAAATTAATACATTTCGCTAGCAGGAATGACTGATCGAACCCAACCCTTAAAACCGTCCTATAAATAACTTTAACAATGACCTGGATTCCTGGTAGTGAAACAACGCCCCTCGATAATAGCGTGTCAGTAGATCGTCGGCAATTGTTGTTTTTGCAGGAAATATTGGCAAAGAAGAATACGACCATCAGGGACTTGCAATACGAATTGGCCAAAGCTTGTAAAGCTCACGATGACCTTTTAGCTACTTTTGAAGAAAAGTTGAAATTTTACGGTATTCCAAAGTCAGAATTGGGTTTTGTTCCTTTGAGAGTGGTGCCACAGGGTCAGGCAGGACTAGCTCACGGCCCTGCCGGTCTAGTTGCACAAAATAAATAGCATGTTTTACTTCTTAACCGATTTGTTTTTAAACGAGAGTTTAATATGAGATGAGCAATTTAAACTGTACAGGGTTAAAGTAGTAAAATCATCATTGAAAAGAAACTGAAAACTTTAAGAAAAAAAATGGAATATTTGCCATATTTACATACATACATTTAGGTATATATTATATTTATATATATTTTGCTTTTTTATGTTTTTATGAAGTCATTTATTTGTCGCTAATGATTTTATTAAATTATTTATGCTTGTGTGATCCACATATTATCACTCATTCCAAAAACCTGTTTGGTTGCCTCATTTGTACATTTTCTTTACGTCATTTTACGGCTTTTCAAATTTTTTAAATACATTTTGACACATCATCTAGTCGAAGGAACAAATTTATGTGTGTAGTTACTCGAAAACTAATGTTTCCTCTCGTAAATTTTTTTCCCTTCAACTCTTTCATTTTTTTTTCTCTCGCTCTTATCAGATGCCTGTAAAATTCAAATAAATTCTTGACGATCTCGCATGTCACACATACCTTCCTTCATAAATTTTCGTGATTTATTGATTGAAATTTACCGTTTTTTCCGGCCGCGTATGCGTTTCAAGTAAACAAGCCATTCCAATGAGTAGCACTTCTCGACCGATTCAAATAAGAAAGGACGAACTGTGCTTCTTTGATGATGAACTTTTATTGGAAATTAAACATTTGTTTATTAAGTCATAATAATTATTATGATTATTATTGGCCGTTAAGATTTAGGTGACGGGTGACTGGCAACAAAAATAAAAATACTTTTAATATAAATTTTTAATGACAGATTGATGGGCCCATTTAATATTTCATGTTTTTTTATGAAAAATAGTGTAATGATTCATTAATCTTGTGTTAATTTTAGGACGACTTCGTACATATACTTAGGTAGGCTGGATAGGCAAATGGTAGAAAACTTTGATGATGAAGATCATATCTTTTAAGGGCCTGGTGCCAATTGATTTGCATACGGGACAGCGGTAAGAAGAAATGTCCTAGAAAGCGGAAAAATGCTGTCATTTCCCTATTTTCTCTACAAAGGGTAGAATTACAGGGGGTCCTAGACCCAACTCCCTGTTGTTAAAAGATGGTGGTTTGTCTTTGGTATATATATCTAAAGTTGAAAATACATAGATAAACCTTTCTTTGTAACCAATACAAAATTTTTAAGTGCCATTGATTTAGGTTTGTTTTTGGGCTGTTTTAGACATCTATTTAAGAAAGGAATCCTTCATTCATCAATGGATCTGGATACTAACGGGAATTTAAACTTATTGCCTAAATACATATATATTTTTTGGAAAAGAAATGCATCCAAACAGTGGATATAAACAAAAATTTGTTTTATATCAGACCTGTAGCATTTTTTCATTGATTTGTAGGTGGTATTGAGCTGACTGTTGTTGAGCTCCTAGATCCGCAACAGATTTCACCTAAATATTTTTTAAATATTGTCAATTCGTCAAAATAGAAAATATTTAAATTGGCTCTCGTTTACCTACAAATTCGCTCATTGCCAATACATGAATTTGAAAAAGGATTAGGAAAGTATTATAATCTTATGCAAGTTCACACGAATCGGATTATACTATAGATGTTGTTGCTTTATTAGCTTCTTTTTCTTATTGTCTTTATCTCAAATTATATCCAAGTTGGAGCACTCAGGTCTCAACATATCCCAAAGAGCATTCTGGCCATCTGAACAACAGATTTAAATCGATATGTTTCCCTAAAACACCACGAATATTCATTTATCCATCTAGTCCTTCTTATTCACCCCCATGCAATTTTTGCGACTGATAAAAAACCCGTTTTTCTATCTAAAATTGAATGAATGAAAGCTGTTTAACAGAAATGTATGATACCCAGTTTATAGTTATTATTTGATTTAATTACCTCACCAGATGTAAAGGAATTTTTGATACAAAAATTATGAATGAAAACAGAAATGTATTATTCGAATTCCACTTTAAATAAGTGGTCAGCGTCTTGAATTTTCGAATTAATCCTTGCAGTGCAGAGCTCTCTAGCGTTACGCTGCAAAGACTTGATCTGAAAATTTTGTTTCCTTTACAGATTTCACACTTAAATTCGTAACTTTCTTAAAATCTCTCGATTTTTTCCGCTTTTACATTTAAATATAAGGATGTTCCATCCGAAATCGAATTGACGATCGAAAAATCACTTCCGAATTTGCAATTTTTGGACAGAAATAAATAATTAATGGAAAATGTTTTTTTGTATTGAACCGGAAAACTTTGTGCGTTCGCCACGTGCCTATTCAAGGTCATTTTCAAGGCCAACGTTGCGTGCTTAAAATGGCAATCTTGTGCTTTTACAGATTAAGATTATCTAAGAAAAAGAAAGTTTTTTTGGTAAAATTATTTCAGATTCCAAATAAAAAAGGGACAAAAATAGGACAATATAAATCTTGTTGCTCAATATATCTAGTCCTGAATTTAAACTTGTAATATTTTCTTTACAACAAAATAATTAAGAGAGAAATTATTATTAATGTTATATTAAATTTGCAGAAAAAATACTAGTTTTAAAAAATGCCTTTCAGGAAAAATTAAAAAGTTCAGATGTTGTATTAAATTATTAACAGAGAAATCTAAATGTAGTAATTAAAGAACTTTATACTAATCGTTTTCCGGAAAGTGTTAATCCAGCGCACTACAAGATTGTAACTGAAAATGTTGATTCAAAACAATATGAATATTTAAAACCTGTTAGATATGAGAATAATCAATTTATAATTTTAGTTGCTGTTGCTGTAAATCCATGTGTTCCAGAAATTTTGTAATTTTACGAATGTGAATTTTTCAGATTTCATAATGTCACAAGTTCTACCTTATCGTGTGTCTTCGCATCGCCACTCAGTTCTGAAAATCATCATCATATGATGATTATAGTAGCGTTTTGTATTTGGACACGAAATAAAATAAGAGATAACGAAGCTCGTTTTTCAACCGTGCTTTTTTGATAAGACCGGCTTCACACACCAAAATCACATTAATCATGTAGGATACACTAGTGGCCCTTAGTTAATATACATATAAAGATGGCGAAAGATTAATTCTAAAACAAGTAATTGAACTGTACATTTATTAATGAAAGTCTTAATGCGACTATCTGAATTTTTTAACGAATAAGTGGCGCTACTATGGGAAGACGCGACCTGGCCATGTAGTATCAACATGTTGGATGGGTAACTCAATATTCTTTGATTGGTAGAGCAGCACTGGATAAAATTCATTTTCCCTTTCAGATGGATTAGATAACTGGATTGTGCAGTTGTCGAATTTAATATGCAGCTCCAGCTTTTATCAGTAGGGGGGCAGAGCACGGTAGGAGTTTAGTAGTTTATAATAAAATACCAACAATTCATGAAAACAGTGGTTCAAAATGTTTATCTAAATATTCCTTCAGAAATGCTTTTCAACGTTCAAGTATTTCTCAAATTGAGGATTGAGCAAGAAGAGCTCCACTTTCAATATCTATAATTTGTATTTTTAAAAAGAAAATTGTTCAGAATCTTTGTATTATTTTCTTCCTCTTGTTGTACTAAATTAGATTGAACAATCGAAAAATTAACTATATATTTTTGAAAATTTCTAATTATTTTCCGAAATATTTTAAGCAAAGAAACCTCTATTTTTCGTAAGAAATCTAGATCTGTGGAAAAAATGGGATGACCGTATAAAAAGACAAACTTGACCTCGGATTGTCCTTGAAGATCATCTTAAATTAACAAGTTGTGAGCGCTTAAAGTATGTTCGTTCCATAGAAAACATTTTCCATTAACAACTTTTTCTTATGTACAAAATTCAAAGTTTGAAAGTTATTGACCGTCTTGGGACTTCGATCTAATGAATTAAATTCTAATAAATAATATAAAAATAACAAATCTAACCATTATTTAACAAATTTTGTTTTTTTAAGTTCAATTTATTCTTTGCAATGCTTTCTATAATAGCACACTTGTTGACTTATTCTTCAGCTCCGTCATCTTCCTCAAGTACGAAGAAAATCTATATGTATATTACACATCGACCTTATTCCGTTCTATTGTACGGGGTGTTTTTCACCTTGTGCCATGCCAATAACCTCAACTAATAAAATAAACATAATTATGATTACTGTTGACTTGATTGCTCATTATGTCCTCAAAGTAAATGACACCTTTCTTACAGTAATATTTAAACTATTGTTCAGATTTCGGCACGGCAATTTGTTATATAACAATTTTACTATTCCTAAGCCGCCCACAAACCGTCTTAGGAATTGTACATAGATATACACACCGTGTATGCATCCTATCTAATTGATAGTTTCCTGAAGGCATTTGGACAGTCATTAATGATAAAATAATAGTATACAGTTTATGAATTATTATTTTCAATTGTATTACGTAACAATTATAAGATGCGCCAGAGTGTTAATAACGAGACGGTTTCTGGAACATTCGCGGAATTTCCTGTTTGAAAAGCAATTAGATTTAATGACCAATTTATATGAACCGTCAAGGTGACATTAGTGACACTTGGCGAAGTTCATTGTCAATGGGACGGTATGATTATACGCCAGATTTGCCACATAACAATTTTATATGTTCAACACGAATTCGTCTTTTATATCATCGAGGCCATCATTTGGCTTATTTAAGCACATAATTTTCTACACTGTTACACAATTATGAGACTGCCAATATATTTTTGCTTAGCCACCCTATATATTCGACCTAGATTCGCACTTTTCAATAGTAAATAGCGATTATCAATTATACGTAAGGCTGATTATCTACTATAGTATATATATACACTTTGACAGGTCGAAAATGGTAAATTTTTTTAATTCGACCATAACCAGTCCTGGATCATGGCTAAACAATAGTCGACTAATTGCTCTTGCTATGACCAAATAAGGGTAACCAACAAAAGTTTAGTAACATTGCCGAATATTACAAGAGAAGCAACACCCACAACAACACAGAAATGGCCATTGCCAAACAACTACATACAAATAATAGTAATAACAAGAAAATAATCTCGTAACACAATTTGCAAAATAGTGATAGGCATGATTTTCTTTTTTTCTTTTTCTTTCAATAACGTCTTCATTTCAGAGGGCGTCACTTTTAAATTATTCATGTTAGGTAACGTAAAAAATACGATTAGAATACAGCGTTTGTTTTCTGTTACAAAAAGGATGGGACTCAAAATATGAATGTTGACCCTGTCCATATTTAAGTAAATCTCAAGTTTTTATAGAAAAAATATATAGGGTGTCCATTTTTCGAGCTTCACCAAGGGAATCTGGCTAATCGTGAGAGATGATGTTGGCTAAATTATGCCAAACTGATGGAATTTTAGGCTAAACAACGATAAATTTTGAAATTTAGACAATGTTGCCATATTTTTCTTGCGAATAAATACGAAATGCCTTATTACTCATACATCAGCGAACAAGGACATTCTTCAGGTGCTTCTTAAGGGCTTAGCCATTAGTGTTATTAGCTTTTTTCTCTCATTAGCTGCGATACGAAGTGCAAATTTGAGTATTCAATATGATCGATATATTGTGTTTTTTACGGTTTTTAGACAAGACTTTTTGTCCTAAATCCTAAAATTCGAATACGTGTGGAAAAATTCAGTGAGATGAAATACAAGTATGCATTCAACAAAGAAGAACTATGGATGGTGATCAATCTTGTCCTAAGAAGGAAAGCCATGAATTTAAGGGCATCAAAATTTTCTCTCTTCAATCCAAATCTCCACAGAAAATAAATATTTAGGAAGCAAAGTTTGATGATTTACAAAAGCAGTTACCGCACGTTCCCTTATCGAAACGAGGATTTTATGAACAACTGATAGGGAAAAATGAATGTTTTTAATTTGTTTAAATGAGTTTAGTTAGTATCTATTCATGTTATGTATTTGAATTAAATATTTTTTACGAGTAAAGCAATTATAGTAATTATAGAGTATATTTTTCTTGCTTCTTTTTCTATATTCTCTTTTATTTACTTCATTGAAAATGATTGAATTCCTCGCAGAAAATATTATTATGAAATTATTAAAAAATATCAGAAAACTCATGTAAGGATGTCGTGATAGTAAAGTAGGAGATTTCAAGAGCGCCAATTGAAAATCGGAAACAAAATAAAAGTCTCACGTTGTAATAGTTGCAAGCCCCAACACGAAACATTGTTTTCTGAACATTTGCCAAATGAGGGGCCTACAAGCAGAACGGTTAAAGTCCACTTTTCTCGAAAAATGAGTTAGTCATTTGAAGTTACTTTTGAAAGCCGTAATCTATTAGTGCGCCAAATCAATAACTTGTACATTTGAACCTATGATTTAGTCACCTTCCTAAATATATTTTAGAAAATTTACGAATGAAAAGACTTAATCTCAAGCGACAATAGTTTTTCGCCCTTTCCCCAAAATTAACAAAAGTGGACTTTAACCGTTCTGCTTTTAAGCCCCTCAAACATGAGTTAACACCTTCTTCCACCAATGGCTTCAATAGCTAACATAGGTTTCAGTTTTGAAAAATCAAGCGTATTGGAAATTAAAAAAAACCTATTTTTCTGTGGAGTAAGTCGCTTTTTATGTGTCAACTAACTCCTAAAGAATTTTAAAAAATATTAAGAATCAGCATCTAGGCCCATATACTAAATTTCAAAACCATTGGTCAATTATAATTTTTCAATTTTTTTTTCAGTTTTGCCAACATAGTTTTTTAGTAACAAATCCTTTTTTCGAAATTTGAAATTCTTCCGTTTAACTCCCACTATTCACATTTTCTTTTATGTTTATTTTCCAAATCAAAGAATACTATTTTTAACAATTTTTATTTATTAGAATAGTAAACCAAAAATATATTATATAAAAAATAAATTATTACAAGTTAACACTACTTATTATTGCATAATTTAACAAAATTAAATTACAACCTCAAATAAAATGTCAGACTCTACTGCGTCTCCTTCTAATTTTTTTTTAATTTTTCCTAAATAAACAAAAGAAAATGTAAGAGATTAAGTTGGCTGAGGCTTTCGAAGTTTGGTGTATTAGCTTAGATTCTAAATATTTTTTCTTAATTTTTTATTCAACATATAAAAGGCATTTTAGTTCACAGAAGAATGGGTTTTTTGAAAATATCCCACATAAGATGATTTTTCAAAATTGAAATTATGTTAGAAATTCGTGTTCAACCAAGCAGAACTGAATTCTAAAAAATGAAAATTTAAATCGAGAATTTTTTATCTTTTACAAGAATCGTTTCACCTGTCCGGGGACACACTGTATATATAACATGTGAAAACTTAATAGTTAAATTGACAATTATTTGGTTGACATACTTGATGCGCTAATAACATAATATTGGATAAAACATTAAAAAGCACCTTAGGAATATTCCGTTGTCTGTTGATCCTTAAATAATCACTCGTTGTCGAATTATTCGTAAAAAAAATAAAAATTACCATTTCAGTTTATTTAGGGGCTTGTTTCCGTGGCAACAATGTCAATTTGGAAACATACCCTGTATATTTGTATTATTTAACTTAAACCGAAGAGAATTCCATGATAAATTTGCTGAGATTTGGTTGCAAATTGAGGAATATTTTTACGGTTGGTAGATATTTATAAATGGCGATTTCCCATTAAATATCGATTCGCTAATTTTCTGGTAAATTTTCGTTCGTCTCTTGTTTTTAGCGAGGCAAATTGAATTAATCGCGCTGAATTTCCATCATTATTATTATTATTACTAACAATATTTGACTTTAAATAATTTCCGATATTTAACGTAATGTTTAGCGTTTCGCTAAAAAGCGCAGACAAACAATTTAATCATTTTTCAACGCATCTTGTGGGAAATTATCGAAATTCTTCAAGTCCAGGGAACGGCGTAATTTAATTAGCGATTATTGTCATTTGAATACAAAAAAAAATCACTTAATATCCAACAAACGAGTCTATTTTCGTCGAATATAAAATAATACAACTATTTTTCAAAAAAATGTCAACCTCATTATCAGAGACTAACGTATGTTAAAGCAGAATAAACATGTAAAGAAAATAGGGCAATTAAACAAGTTTAACCTCATTTCATATTTCTGCGTTCAAGACAGGTCAAGTTCCAACAACTACTGAAAATCAAGACTTTTCCTATTTCATTTACGAATGTCATTGTTTTTTTTTTTTGTTTTGTTTTGTTCAAAGCGCAAATATTCGATAAACGATTCTTTTAAGTAGTAACACGTTTAATTACGCATTCAAAACACCGACCGAGATTGTTATTAATTAAATAATCTTATCAGAAAATTCTATACATACATATATTAGTAAGACAAGCAGTAGACGTGATACGGCGACAGTTGTTAAATAACAATGGAATGTGTTTTTTCTAGAAACTGTCTGTGCGCCAACTACTTGAAATTACTAAAATCATCGGGACTCGTCAATTCGATAATACTATTAAACTAGTTATTGACATTCAAAATGTTGTTCATTGAAATTGACTAGGACAGTTTCAAGGAGAATTTTGCCATTTTTCCATAAAGCTCATACTCCCCATTGTCCTCTGTATTCGCAAAAATGGCTTCCCGAGATATTGTCAACATAATCTTGTCGATATTTTCTTGGCTCTATTAGATTGATCAATGTGTAAGTAGAATTTCTCCATCTTAAGTTCCACAACCCTTCAATCAAGGTAAACTTGACACTCCCTTTAATCCATTAAAGTCATAAATATGACTGTGGTTTTGTCAACTGTTCTGCACTCATTTTATTTTATAGAATTGGAAGAGGTCGTATGGGTCTCATGTGTGTGTGTGTATGTGTGTGACTAACTGAAAGAACCCTGACTCGCATTCAAAACGTTAGCGACGTTTAAGAAACACTCCCTATTTTTGATAATCATCCGGTATATTTGGCAATTGCTCAACGCGATATAACAAATCGTTTTTAATTGCGGCATACAAGCAGATCTTTAATCCACATATATTTTTTTTCTCAAGACGAGCATCAGTTTCGTTAATTTCAACATCCCATTTCAATTTGTAATGTGTTATTAAAGTTTTTATTTTTTTCCATTTCATTTAGAACAGGTGAAAACGTACAAGGCCTAATCGATTAAGAAATAACAAAAAAAAGAAGAAGAAGAAGAAGAAATGAACGCTGTTTGTTGACCTGTACGAATGCAACAACAAAATTACACTAAAAGATCGAAGTCGGCCATTCGTGTTGTTGCTGATGTTGTTCTAAAGAAAGTAACCAAAGTACCTACTATTACTACTGCTACTACTGCGACTGCTACGAAATGGGTTACTTTATATAAAATACATATAACTGTTAATCGCGAATCGCGAACGATTATTATTCATTCATTTCGCTTGTTTTCTCGACTTTCGACGCGAGAGACGTTCGAAAATCTAGTTGGCAGAGAGCGCCGAAATACTAGCACGAGTAGCACCGCTTGCTGCTATCATCATCATCATTCGTTTGTTCGCCTCACAGCCTACTTGTGTCGTTAAGATTTAGTTCAGCGCGGTTCAATTTTGTGTTTTTTTTTCTCTTTAGACACAAGCAAATTGTTTTGCCAAAAAAATGTCCGATGTTAAAGGTAAGAACGAAGGATTATTATTAATATTATTTATTAATTTATATAATTTATTATTTTTTTTATTTGTATTTTGTCGTAAATAATGTATGAAAAAAAATCAAATTTGAAATCAACATTAAAATTTTTTTTAAAACTAACAGGACAGACAGACAAGCAATTACACAATGATTTATTTCGTTCAATCAATTAAGATAAATCTTCTTGAGTTACTTTGAAAAAAAATCAGTTCACATCAAATTGATCAAACATAACGTCAAAAACCAATAAGTTTATTTACTTTAAATCAAGATCGTCTATCCATTAGATTATTTGATAATCGTAATAGATTTAATTTAATTTTTATTTTTTTACATTTAAATAATGTCAAATGTAACAATAACAATAATAAAAATAACAATAAATGGCCGCTGTTGAACGCGTGACGTGCATTTATTAAACAATTTTAGACGACAACTTTTAATTTGGCCCGATTAATGTATGCGTTTAATTGAAATTATCCTTTGGCAAACATTAGATAATCTTTTTCGGTAGGTATTGTTAAATAGGTATATTTGAACGTGTAATCACTGCCAAAAAAAAAATAGGGAAAANCATGAAAATTCAATGCTGACAAAGAACTTAATCCGCCTCTCATTCTTTGTATCGTAGTAGTTGAAGAGTTTCGCTTCCATCAAAGCCTTCTTCTTCTAACTAAGTCTTACTATTCTTATTATGTTTTTTTATTGTTAAATAGGAGAGCGGAGGTAACGTTCTCCTGCGAGCGTTGACCGAAGAGGATTTGAAAAATTGCCCGCGAGCATTTCACTTCAATTCTGAGAGTGAAAGTCGAATTTTTATCGAAAAAATTAATTGTTTTCCACTATTAATTAATTAAGTAAACGATTAGAAGAATAGTAGTAGTAGTAGTAGTAGCGGTAAAAGTCATCAGGGTTTAGATGGTAAGCTGTAAGGCTGCATGAGTTTAACTTCTGGAGATGTCTACAGTCGCTTACAACAGTAAACTTCATTTCACACAAACACCATTTGCCGTTCTATACTTTAAAAGAAATAAATTAATAGGGTAACGCCATTCTACAAATACTATCTATCGTCTCTGCTATAGATTATCCATTATACAGGGTGAGGAATATGAGCTCCAGATGTATTTGAAAAAGTGGGACAGTCATTTATTAGATGAGCAGAGACTCGTATTTACATAGAAAGCTGGAATTTTGAACATTTTCGGTTTAACTCCATTCTCTTTCATTTTCTTGTAATATTTTAATAAACTAAGCTAGGCATTCCTGTAAACAAAGATTTTTTTGACCTACTCGACCCCCCCAATACACTATCGCAATTTAGTATCCACCCCGTAGAGCAAAAATGAAAATTATTAATCAACTGAAAATGACTGTTAATTCCATTGGATTTAATTACATGTAGAAATGATAATTCTCTCTTTTCTCTTCATGCATTCTCGCTTTCGATTTGAGAAGGACAATTGCTGGTTCGTTGCCATGCACGGAATTAGTTTGATATAACTATATGTAATTGTTCCAGTCACTACTTCCAAATGATATGGTCCAAGGTAATTTGGGTCTCACAAAAGTGGCTCCTGGAATTTCTTCAGTAAATGGCATGTTCTTCGAGTTAATTTTAACGTTTGTCTTCATTTTTGTAATCCATGCTGTCTGTGACGGTCGCAGGAACGACATCAAGGGCAGTCCAGCCCTGGCAATTGGACTCGCATTGGCCACAGTTCATCTAAGCGGAGTAATTATTAAAACAAATTGATCCATAACCCTCTAGACATACATATTGTTGTATTATTTAGATTCATTTTACTGGATCAAGTGTAAATCCAGCCAGAACTCTAGGGCCGAGCGTGATTATGAACTTTTGGACTGATCAATGGGTAGGTGACGGAATTTGCGGGCAGCAAAATGGTTTCGGGTTGCGAATTATAATGCTTTTTTATTTATTAGGTTTATTGGGTTGGACCAATTGTGGGAGGTGTGTTGGCAGGTCTAACTTATAGATTCATCTTTAAAGTCCAAAAAGGTGAAAACGACTCATACGATTTTTAACTGGAACTGTTGGTGAGAAAAACAATGAGTGCATCACTCGTTAATGCAAAACCACGAACTTCGTATTTATTTCTATTATTATTAATACATAATATGTAAGTACGTATATATATATATATTTTTTGGAAAAGTCGTTTATCCTCCTTTGATTTGTACTAAATATACATATGTATGTAGATTTCATTATAAGTAAGCAGTATTATTATGGTATACATATTTTTAACAAGTTATATTTTGTGTTTTTTTATTTATCCCCTTCGCAGCGGAAACATTGATTTTTTCAAGGAATAAGCGAATGTAATTTCGGCCAAATTTTGTAAATTTTGCTGAATCAAAAAACAAGGCCTTTTTAATGTTGTCATTGTTCAAAAATGTTTGTTATTATAAGTTGGTGCATTTTCCTGGGTCCTTATTGGGGATAAACAGTAAAATACAAGATTAGATTTAGAATAGTAATATTTATTCACAATTTCATTAAAAAATTGCTTTCAAAAGCGATTCATCATCATTAACATTATAGGTAACACTATAGCAAAAATTATCTAAATAATAATATTCGAATAGATACGAGAGTCCCTTTTTTTTCTTTTTTAAACTTAACAATTTGATGCAGTAGACACGCCCACCGAAGAGGGGGGAGGTGGGGCGTGGCAAATAAATTCGAAGCTATATCAACTAGAGAAATATATTAAGTTTACAAATTTAAATTAAAAAAGAAATTCAATTAATCTATACCCGCTTATCATAGGTATGCAAAATGTATCCATGTTGACATTGGCAATTTTTCTTTTTTTTTGTTGTTGCTACTAAACCGACATAAATAATAACCTTTTTAGAAACTTTAATTTATATTTTTATATCACAGAAAAAACGTGTTTTTATTTTTTTAATAGTTAACAACAAACAACCTTATTTAACTTCATATAAGTAGTACTAATAATAGTGGTAGTTCAAATGAAACTTAAATGTTCAATGAAAACATCTGTCGGTTATAAATAATCATAATTAATTATATTAACCACTTCATATTTTTTTAATGATGTTTTTGTTTATTAAAGCACTTAGGGAAGAATTATTATTATTATTTTAATTCATTAATGTATTAATTTAATTATAATTAAGAGTCGTCATTCAGTTTTACGTCCTCATCGAATATACATGTTTTCTCAACGGTTATATTTAAAATTTGAATCAAATCGCTATTTATTTGTTGATAATTGTGTGACTTTGTTGTTGTTTTGCGTTGAAAGTGGGATGATGTGGAGGAGAAGGAGGCGGAGGAGGAGGGACGTTGTATTTACAATTAAGTTTCTAATGTTTAATATCTTTTGTACGGGCGGGGGTTTTTAACTAACACACACACACACACACACGCACACACACATACACACACTCATTAGGGTAGTGAGTTTAAGAGTACTTGGCCCCGAAAATTATTTATTTTTACTTTTTTTTAATCGTTTAAACGACCACAAGGACTTGTGTATAAATATGAGCTATTATATACGTCCGTTTGTTTTTTTTAACGTTGGCACCATTGTAAAAAACCCCTACCAAAAGAAATCAAAAAGATAGAAATCGGTTGACCTTTCTTTTTTTTTTGGACAGGTTCTCGGGTCGAAATTCAACCAAAAATCTTTCTTTTTTTCAGCAGTGACGACAAAAACTTGTATTTTTTTATTATGTAATCGTAATAATAATAATAATAATAATAATTATAATAGTAGTAGTACTAATAATGTTAAATAGATTGGCAGTATGTAAATTTATATTTATAAATTTTAAATTGGAAATGTCCATTTTTTTAGTACAAATATGAGTGGAATAACTTCGCTTTAAATGCAATTAACTGCAAATAAAACGAATGCAATTAATCAGAACTACGTTACTTAATTTATGATTAACAAAATAACAATGGTTGCTGCTTGTCTAAATTAGGATGTAACAACAATCGTAGTCTTCTCCAAGATATACATACATACGAGAAAGTAAAGAAGCATTGGGGTATCCGCTTTGGTAAGGCGTTTCGAATCAATTCCTTGGCCGAAAACGGTGACTGGAGAAAAAAAGGAGCTTGAAAACTTTATTTCTGCATTTTTCACAAACGTCAGTTTCTTTTTCTTTTTTTTCTATTTTCAAGCACGACAAATGGGGTTCACTGCAAAACGGCAGTTTTTATTTAACAAATGGCGATCACTATAATTACAAAATGTCTAAGGAATCAAAAAAACAAAACGAGAACAAACACGCACTAAAAACTTGTAAATTTGCGAATTTACAGTACTCTTAAAGAGTATTCAGTTTCTGCTAGCACCAATCGTCATCGTCCGAATCTGAGTGACGCGATCTGAAACAATTTGCAAGCTTCAAAATGCAAGTAAGATTGAGTTAATTAAACTTTACCTTGAAGGTTTAGGTTTGTACCCATTGGGAACTGGACTAGGCAGCATGCGTCCGCCACGTCCTAATTGCACCGCCTGTTCAAAACTTAACGGTGCCTGATGTTGTGGATTATGTGTTGCTGCCACTCTGTGCCCGTGCGGATTGACCGGTAAGCCCACCGGAGAAGATTGCGAGGGCGGCACCATAAACTCCCTAATTGGTTCGCGATCTCTTGGAAAACTATGAGGGTGTGTGTGAGGCGTGGCATGGGCCGAGTGGCTCTGAAGCTATTAATCAAGTGATTAAGTTTAGTTTATGAATTAAATGTTTCAAACTCACATGTGTAGGACTGGCGTTCAGTTTCGGAAAATTAATGTTTCCTGGTTTTAATTGCAAAGTCGATGGTTTTGATGGAGTGGGCGGTAGTCGTCGCCCTTGACCACGCCTTCCTGACAATACCGGATGACTATGCTGCATGGAGCCTTGGTGGACGGCACTGTACTGCATTGGGATACCTACCACAGCACCCGCTTTACAAAATAAAAAGAAAATGTGCCCGGGGGCGTGCAAGCCTAACGAGATGAGACGTACCTATAAATGGTGGTCCCTGATGGTGGGCGTGACTGGGATGAGTCGGACTTGGCGATCGGGAACGCTGACATAAGCTGGTGGTACCGTAGGACCCGGTAACACGTCTTGACGACCTGACGGGTCCGTATCGGGAATTGTGACGTCCGAATCCATTGGTTGGTGACGGCGAGCGTGCGGGACTCGTTGACGCGGACCACGAACCTAGTGCAGAAAATTCTTAAGGACAACTTTAAGAAAAACTTCCAGTTAAATCATTTACATGCACAAAAACACTACTATTTAATTGTGATTTTTCAATACAAACATTCCCGGAACTTACCTCTAGGTAACCTTTTGGACGAGTATCTTTGATGTTCGTTTTTCACAATTTCCACCACGGTATCCGAGAAACCGATGTCGTGATGCAACTGGCCGGGGTGTCTTTTTCTAGGGGAGGGGGTACGTTGCAATAACGGAGAATTTCCACGTCTGTGCAATGATTGAATTTAAACAAATGTGAAAACAAGAATAGATGTGTGGGTGTTGCGTTTCTTACCTAATGCTTGGACTTCTACGGTGGGTATTGCCGTATGACGAAGGATGCAGATGCTGGTGTTGCTCGCCCGAACTGTCACACGACTGTCTCCTGGAGCCCAAGACATCTGCCAGCTCCGTTATCTAAATTATGAATGGGAAATATAAATAAAACAGCTGAAAACCAAAAAAGTAATTGTTTTCTTTTTCTTTTTTTTATTGTGTTGGTGCCATGAAGATAAAGAATGCCTCAGCAATCGATCTTACGATTAGTAATCATTACTGAACGAGTTTCTTAAATTGCTACAAAACATTAGACTTCTAAAACTATAATATAATATTAACGAGCGTAAAAACGGATCTGGACCTCATTCATAAAACAGTCTCCTTGCAAAAGGTGCTAAAACTTGAAATCCGAAAAACATGCACTTAATTAAATTCATGCAACCAATAATAAATCAACATGACGTCATAAAAGAGGTATAAATTGGATTCAGTGACCATCGACACTGATTTTTATATCATTTGTGAGATATTCTCAAATAAACCAAATTACACATCTTTTAGAGGGCCATCAGTGAAAGACAACGCGGACAAATGCAATATATAATAGAAAAAAAAATTAATTGAGACAATAATAATAATAATTATTATTATTATTATGTAAAGAAGGAGAAAAATGTGTCTAAACGTGAAGAATTTTAAATAGTTATGTGTTGTTTAGAAAAGTTAATTTAGGTTAGGTACATGTTAATGAGCATGCGCAGCCGTACTAAAGTATAGATTATATGCTTCAAGAAGTCGTCTAATTGTTCTTGAAAATGTGTATAAACTGTACTGGCAATCGTATAAAACTGGTTCTTGAGAGTATATTAGAGTTACATTCAGTTAGAAATACAAAATAAAAAAAGGTCACATTTGTGGTAGTACAAATATCGGTCAAAAAACACACTTAATACGGCACTGGCTATGCTTGTCACTAATTAATACCTTGAACTATCACTTGTTCTAAGTATATTAGCTCAGTTTTCTTTTGATTACGGATCTGTAAAAAATCACATTTATTTCACGAAGGAAAAACTAAGTCCTTAAGGCACTATCTAACAATAATCAGAAATATCCCTCTAAGAACACGCCTATCTATTTGATAAAAAAATATATATATACTTAGTAATCCCACTATTATTAAGAACTGTTAACCAAATTTCACACGAGATGTTCACCTTTTTATTCCTAAAAAAACAAGAAAAAATATATGAATTATTACATGTGGCCAATATTATTATGAGATCAAATTACCGTAAAGATCTGTTCCGTTTCGTGTTCCTTCTGGCCAATGAAATCAATGAATTATCCTCGAGATGAAGATGGGGAGGCGGATGGGCGTCCGAATGTTCCTGACCGCCCATCAATGGAGCACCCTCCATGCTCAATGAGCCAGCCCTGGAGCCGCCCAAATGGCCCGCCATCGTGTCCATCAGACATTCGAAAAACGAGGATTTCTGTTTTCCATACAAAATTTGTCTGGTTTAAGCTCAAATACTATTCGAAATTTTTTAACTTTTATACCTACTTTATTAATATGTATATAGCTTTTTCAAAATAAATACCTATATATATTTATTTATTTATTTATATACATATATATGATAGTATAGAGTGTTTCAAGTCAATGGACATTAGAAGTATATAGGGAATTATGGACTATAAATATCAGAAAGAAATTATATACTATATCTTGATCGACCTGACCTACTTTTGAAAAGTATTTTCAACTTTGGGGCACTTCTAGTTATATCTGAAGTAGATATCAACTTTTTTTGTATCTTTATTTTCCCGTTAAATTTCAAGACTAGTTTATGCTGTAAGTTGTTTATCATCTCTAAAATTTACCAGCTTCGAGTTATTTCAGAAGTTTCGATTTTGACAACTACAGGGTTCTCTGGGAATCGGTGCTGTGCTTTAACTGCTGTGAAGTCGGCCTTCTGGGGTTCCAAGAGTACCTAATAATTTGACATGCTGGGAATTGGAAAAGAAAATATTCCATAACCTGCGAAATATGCCTATGAAGTTGCGTAATTTCAAACGTCAATAACTTGCTTATTTCAAGTAGAATGCCCGAATTTTTTCGACATCGTATTTAGAATTCAAAAATCTAAAATTTTTGTTAACATGATCCTGTCCATAAATGCAGCCGTCTATAAGTTATTGAAAATTACTCCCTTGTGCCTAACTTAAACTAACATTAAAATTTGACGAGGGATTCAAAAATGAAAAAAAAATTGAAGATTCCATTTAAAATATCGAAGTTGATATCTGTTTCTTATAGTCCATATTTCTCCATATATTTACTTCTGATGTTCCATCGAAGAGGAATACCCTATATAAATAATATATATACATATATAGATATGTAGTATTTGTGTTTATAAATGATGCATTCTCAGGAAAACGTTTCTCTATTTTTTTTCTTTTATTTACTCTAAATTTAAAGTTTCGGAAAAAATGTTCATTTTCTTTGAGAATCAATTTACGGGTTTTAATGTGTTTTTAATTGTCTATGGGAGCGTAAGTACCTAGCATGCGTCCATAGTTTGGATATGTTAAATAGAAGTCTAAATGCATGCCAATTAGTCAAAGAACATTTGGAAGAAAACATGCAGAGTAACTATAGAAAAATAGATGAAAATGGCTATACAAAAGTGATTAGAAAATATGTATAATATCATAAATATACGGGGTGTTTCAGTGCTCGAACTGGAATCATTTCTACTGACAATTAGACAACAAATAGAATGCTTTTCTCTTATCTATTCATCTAAATCTAATAAATTGGTGGAGACAAAGATCTACAAACACGAATGACACTCGCTTTGCATGTGATTAATTTTTTTGTGTTTTGATTTTGATTTTCTCAAATTCCATTTATGTCTGTACTACAACGCCCCGTATACGAAAACTGGCACATAACAGAGAGATGCAAAAATTTTTCGGAAAATTTGTGCAAAACGTAACATTTTTTTTTGTTGCCCAACAATCTAGAAAAATCTAATATTTAGCTCAAGAAACTCTATTGCTAATTAATAATTCATAAAATTTCAAAACTACGTTTCAAAAATAAAAAGGACGCTGAACTATGAATGAGAAAACTCTTTTTGTATCCAAAAAATATGTACATACACGCTCATCGGCACGAGAGACGGAGTATTTTCATTTTTTTCTTTCCATTTTAAAAACATAAAATTTCAATGCTTTCTGATGTTTTCTTTTTTGAGAATTGTAATAGCCTATGAATACGAACAAAACAGTATGTTTTAAACTATTTCTAAAAACAACTGAACGAAGAAAAATGCAAGTTGGTGCCTAAAACTGAAATAATTATTTAAATTTTAATTATAATTGGCACGTCAAAAATCAAATGTCGAATGTCCTCTTGAAAAAAAGGTTTCCATTCCTCTAAGAGGAAGTTGCAACATGACTGCCCAATCCATTCTTGGCCCAAACGAATGCGATTAGTTTCGCGCGTCTGCACTTACTACTGGCCACTCCATAAGAGGAATGTTTAAGAATTGTTGCACTCACGATGTGAGATCTGACATTATCAGTTGTCAGAAGAAAGTACAATAACAAAATCAGCATAAGATACAATAAACTTTTGGAGATTTTTATCAATGTATCCGAAAGCTGTTCAGGAGTCTCTTGGAATAATGTACAATTCTCTGTATGGCTCTATAACTGTATCTCGTTGGCAGCTTTGTTGCTTTAAGGCTGAAGATCACTTGTTTCAACTTGTTGCTTTACGCAAAATAACAAATACAAAAAGATATCCATAGCCAACATTGTACTTTTCAGTGATCAGTTTTGCAACAGAGCGATTTCTGATTTTTGGGGATCTTGAAACAAAATAACAGTTTTTTTTCTTCGAATAAACGCTCAATAATTTTTAGAGCCAACTTACAACATGTTTCTTGTGTTTTTAAGCCAATATAACAATAAAATAAAAAGAAAAACATCAGAAAGCGTTGAAACTTTAAGTTTTTTTTTGTAAAAAATGTAAATGTTCTGTTTTTCGGTCCAGCGAGTGTATATATTATACGTAAAAAATCTATCTATCTAAAATACACGCATAAAAAATATTTTCGAAAACAAGAGAGAGAGAGAAAACGATCTTTAGTGAAAAGAGTCACATTTCATTTTTTATACGTGTACATGAGGAATTTTCGATAAGAAAGTGAAACGTGAAAAGTCAAAAAATAAAATAAAATATAAATATCATACTACCGCAATATTGGCAGATGGGCTATTGCCGAATCCCTGAAATAAACAAAAATCACTCAACTAGGCTTATTAGAGGTTAATTTGCAATTATTTCTTTCAAAAAAGTCATCTGTCTGTATTTGTGCATTCTAAATTTGTCAGATAGAACCACACCCTTTTCCTATTAGACAAATTTGAAGAAAAGGACAAAATAAACACGAAACTAAATTGAAACAATTCAGTAACAATATGACAATAATGTTAAACTAACATCTAGAACGGTGAGTCAATTCAATGCTAAATCGATCGATCAGATCTCAATCGACTAATCACTGACTATTGGAACAAAAAATAAAAGAAAAACTGAAAAAAAGGAAATCGACATTCTAAACTTAATCAATTACACACCTTAATTTCAGCCTAAAACACATCGAACAACAATCAAACTGAGAAAAAGTGGGATTATCTTAAACGGAAAGTTTAGGATTTTTTATATTATGTACATTCGATAAAAATCGCAAGTCCGGTCCTGGAATATATGGGCCCTAATGTTAGTAATAAGTGGAACGTTGCGTACCGGTATGCCGGTCGGCTCGATCTGCCCGAATCTAGTGCTCCTCCAGCTTTCCAAAATCAACAGGCCTGCATAGATTTTCCCCACAGTCAACTTGCCCTGATTCAAATCACCACTGGGCGGAACAAGAATGTTTACCATATTTTTCGCCTGCAGAGGCCAAATATTTCTGATTGTTTCTCGTAATTCGTCATCGGCCTGATCCATTTCGTCGGCTAGAAAAGATTCAAAAAGCAGTTCAAATTTCTCCAGTATTGCACAGGCGCATTCAATTTACCTCTCTAATAAACTATACAAGAATAACTCTTGGTGTACATACAGGGTGCTATAAATTTGTATGTAAATTTGGGGATCTCGGAAATGGTAAGAAATACAAAATCAATAAAGTTGTACATTTTGAAAATCACCAACATGTGGTATATCAAACGAATTGTTCTAGAAAACTGAAATTAAAACATTCTCAAAGCTCCTTTGTTGATGACCATACATATTGGATTGCAATAGGAACACCGTTCTAGTCCTGTTGGAACTAAATGTAAAATAGTTTCTACGAGCTGAATTTGCATTAAATAATTTTGCAAATAATGTCTAAAAATTGTAAATGCAATAGTTCTCGGAATTCAAATTTTGAAGATTTCCGTTCGAAATGTGTGTTTACTAGATTTCAGAGCCTATTTGATAAACTTTTTATTATTCTAATTTACACATAAGAAATTTAAATATTCAGTTGTAATACATGGCTGAAAGTGGAATTTCGTGCAAATTTCGCATTTCTAAAAATTCAACGTGGCAAAAAACAAAAATTGCAAACTTCACCTTTTTTCGGATATCATCGGAAATAGTCAGAATTTTGAAAACGTTTGACGGTATTTTGTTGAACACCCAAATTCCCTCCATTTAACGGACTTTGTATTTCAGACTATTTTTGCGATTCCCATACTTACACACGAATTTTTGGTACTCTGTATAGTATTTATGAACATTCTATGACTTAAGGTAGTCTCTTTCAATCTCAAGGAATCCTTGAGTTTTTGCAATGTTAAGGGATCCTTTTACCAAGTCAGTCATTTATTTACCTTGAGAGTCCCTTAAGATCGTTTGTTGGCATTCTATTTATAATTGAGGCGTTTTTCACAAGAATCAAACAAGTCCAAAAATAGAAATTTTCAGAAGATGAAAAAAACGTTTTATATTAAGACTATTTAGAGTTGAGATATGATACTTTTTAAGCTGCTAAAATAGATATATTTTCCGTCATAACACAGAAATACTAAAAAATAGACTTGTTTCAATTTAAAATAAAATGTCGGAATGGAAAATCTATAATAATTATCATGGATATTTTGTGTGATTATTCTTTGCAGTATTTATTGAGCGAACCTAAATTTGACAAAACAACCCCATAAAAAATAAGGCGCTTGTATTGGTTCTGATGAAATAACATCATCAACTTCGGTGATGTAAAACCTTAACAGTCTCTTGAGTTATGCCTTAATAAAGGATCTCTTCACTCAAGTCGGGGAAGGTTTAGAAATGCCAACGAATCCTTAACAGGATAGGCGTCCTTTATTAAGCAAATCTTAACTTCAAGTCAAGGATTGCTCACGTTAATGTTCATAAATACGGGCCTTACTAAACTGTTATGATGAAAAATAGAGACTCTATATTAAACTTTGTGTGCCTTGGCTAACTAAAACCCTGTGTAACTTAGAAAAACCCCAATTCTTGACTGATTATAGAAAAAAACTGACTCCTGTTTCATAGGATCAATTTTTAAGAAATGAGTTTAATTGACAAAAACCTCATTTTTTGTGATATCGTCATAGCCCACTGAAATATAACGCTTTTTATGGATTTTTATTTATTTTTAGAATTCGTTATTTATCAAACAAAAACTTTTTGAAGACACTTTGTTGATAGAAATCTACTGAGCGTACTCAATTTTTTCTATTTTAGTTCACTGTTGTTTTTATATAAATTGGTACAATATTAAGTTTTCAAATGTAAATCATAGTCGACAATGCCTAGAAAAAATCATTTTAAACCGTTTTCAACGTCGTCTGCTATATGGATATTAATGAGATACCCACAATAAATTGTTAGAAATGTCACACTAATACAGCACTACTTATTATAAAGCAAAAGAATAAACGGCTGTTTTATTGACAATTATTTTCACAGCCAACTTACATCTAAACAAAAAAAAATACATCAAATTTCCGTCATTTTTGTTAACACATACTTAAAAAAAGTTTAAATTGGTATTTTGTTTTTTTAAGTCGTCGCCAACTATGATTTACATTTGAAGGAAAAATAAACTAATGTACCATTTTATAGGAAAATTACGGGTGAACTGAATTAGAAAGAGTTGAGCAGGCCACTGAAAGATTTGAATAAAAAAATTATTGACAAATGTCAAAATAGACAAAAATCGAAAATATGTCTTATTTATATATCTCACAATCAATGAGATATCACTAAAAAATAGATTTTTAATCGTTTCTCACCTAAAGCAGATTTCTTTTATTTCTAATCTGAAATGGGGGTTTCCTGTGTTAAAACACTGTCCAAAACGGACCACCCTGTACGTTTTTTTGTTACCTGCACGCATTTTTATCGCTAAATTTTCTCGAATCAGAGCAAATAACGTAGTTGTAAAATAGACTTTTCCCTCATCGTCTACTGGCATATTCATCCTAATCAGTTTCTTGTAGGCCAATCGATTCGGACATTTATTGCCAAAACCCAAAGGCGGATCCATATTCTTGAGCATGTCGTACATTTCTGTAAAATGGATCTTCCCACTAAAAATCATATTTTCAATCAGTCGATTTTCTTTTTTATATTAATTTAAAAACCCTACGTGGCATTTGGATCGTACTCTGCCCAAATGCGCACAAATTCATCCAGATGATGAGCGCCCAGAATCGAGGAGTCTCGGGTCAAATAATCGAAATTGTCCATGATTACGGCCACGAAAAGATTCAACATCTAAAATTTATTGGTTCGAAATTACGAAAAACAAAATATTTTTCCTACAGAATTCTTGAGTCTTACCAAAAATGAACAGAAAAAAATGAATGAGACGAAATACATGTACGCTAAATTTGAACCGCACTCCTTCCCCTTGCCAGTATTCGGATCACATTCCTGGCCTTTTATGCAGGATAACATTATACTGGGCCAATTTTCTCCTGTTGCACATCTAAAATATATTTGAGTTAAGCAATTGTGTGAGAAAAAACGCACAGTGAAGCTTCAGATTAATATGGAATATTACCTGAAAAGCAGCATAAGGCCTTGAATGAAATTCCGAAAATTGTTATGCCGATTTATGGACTCGCTTGGTAGATTTATGTTGCCGAAGACCTAAATAGTTAAGATTGAGTAAAAAATATGTATGAGGATCTTCTGTTGCGACTTGCCTGCATGCCAATAATGGCATATATGAAGAAAAGCATTGCGATAAGCAGACAAACGTAAGGAAGCGCCTTGAAACTTTGTACAAACGTCCAGAGCAGGATACGGATGGTGTAGCCTTGGCGCAGAAGTTTTATTAATCGGGCTGCTCGGAACAGGCGCAGAAAACCGACATTGATAAAATTGTCCTGCAACATACCGGGGAAAGTGTTTCATTTTCAACAAACTTCTTATGCCAAGTATGTATCAAAGTTATTATTGATTTTTAGTTATTATTGGCAGTTCGAATATAATCTATTTTTTTTTTTTAATTTAAATCTACTCTAAAAGTTACTCTATTATCTAATCAACTACATACTTGATTATTTTAACTGAAAAAATAACTAAAACAATTTGAATTTGTATTTACAATATAAGAAGGTGTTTTGGTGGTGGTGATGGTGGTGAGGTGATGTAAGGTGTACTTTTTTGGTGAGTTTATTACTTACCAAAACCCTAGTATCTACCTCCTCACTATTTTTCATTCAAAATTTAAGGATATAATACGGATATTTCAACTCATGCCATAAATCGTAATATAGTTCTATTATCTAGAAAAATACTACAAACCTTCAACCATTTTCCAATCAGGGCAGGCACATCTAGCTTGCTAGTCTAAAAAAGTTCATTGTAAGAAATTTACTATCGTGCCATCTATTGACATAAAATACAGTCCAGTCATGCATCAAAAATTACACTAACCTTATTTGTTTAGTACGAATTTAGTTATAAATAAAAAACTACTGTCTGAAAGGGTAGAAAATTAGATAGGGTCAATTCTAGAGTGTCTAGCGGGTCTTCCATAATAATAATAATAATAATTAATATTTATTATACATATAAATATCGTAAATCAATACAAGTTGCTATGAGAAGTTAGTAAGACTAATAAGAAATTTTTAAAATAAACTATTTAAGTTAAATATGTATGTACTCATGTAGTAAAATACAGGATTTATTCACGTATGTGGTTTATTATAAATTTTTCCACTTGCGTTTTTTTCTGTTCAGCGTTCTACCTCCAGTTATACTGGAAGTCGATGTCAACTACCTTATTTCAAATACATTACCTTATATTACAGGTTGTCCCAATTATGTACTGTACTCAAAATTCGTTTTATGATTGTTTGATACAGAAAACTTATCAACGATTCGAGGGATAGTGTTTACATGTATAGACCATGCCATTCATCTGGCGAGAAATTCTTTCTGCGCACGATCTTGGTAAAACTAAGGATTTGAAATAGCTTCAGAAAAAAAATCAAGAGATTCTAAATCTGGAGAACGAGTAGATCAGATAACAGGGATTTCTCTTCCACTGTATCAGCTGGGAAATCCCAGATCTAAATACCGGCCCACGTTTACATCAAAATTAGAATTTTCAAATCGTCATTTTCTTGTTTTCTCTAATGCCTAATGGGAGGGCATCTAAGAATTCAGGAAGAAATAATTGAAATAACTGTCATGTTCATTAGAAAGTAATACTCGTCGTTTTCCAAAGTGTAGTTCTGGTTAGCATAATTAGTTCATAACCACCAACCATTGGCAAAATTACAATCGATAATCCTGACAAGTTAGGTCTTAAACTTTTTTTTATAAATAATATGCTGTATAGTTGTTAATGTCCTGGATAGCATGAATAGTCAATTGATTTTTGTTCAGAATCTTTTCTTCAGTCAGGTTGTTTTAGTCTTCCATATGCTTCAAAAAGATAATGGCGAGAAACAGATGTTATATGATATAGTTAATTGCGATTAGGATACCTATGTTGTCAACTTCCTACTAATAAGTAATTAATCAATTTAATGGTTAGAATGTAAAAATATTTGGGGTGTTGCATTTAAAATAAACAAGTTGACATATACTTCCGGTAAAACGGGAATTAATGCGACATTGAAAACATTTCAAATAAACAAATTCATGTTATCCTAATTTTGGAATACGAAAAATTTTAAAAAAATCCAAGTGGAAAAGTTTCTAATAGATAGTTACGTTAATAGCCCTGTCTAGTGCTTCAACAAAAAGATCGCGAGGAAATGACCCCCATGCAACATTTCTTTATTTATTCCGTTCGTATTGTGTAATGGATTCATGTGTTTCAGAAGAAATGTTCAAGAAATGACTTGACTATGTTACCAGTTTTGGAGAATTGTCAGAGTGCACACTTATGCAACAATAATCCAGAAATTGAAAAAAAAGAAAAAAGAAAAAAAATCGGAAAAAATTGCAAATTTGACAATGTTGTACAGTACTAAAGTAGAATAATAAAATTCTGTTGTCACGTGTACAACGAAAATTAGCTTAGATGCTGAAATTTTTGCAACACCTTGTATTGTATAAATAGCTTTTTCTACAACGGTGATTATAGAAGAAAATGTAAAAAATGTGGAAATCCGTACCACAACTGGAACTGGAACCGTATAAAAATAATATTTGATGCTTTGATGATTGTTTTCTTTCTAAGAAGCATGGGAATTTTTTCGTTTAAAACAACAATTCATCTTCAGGACATCTTCAATTGCGTTCCAATTATATGATGAATAACTGTGTTGTAACTATTTGTTACTTTTTAATTTTCAAATGTTGATACTGCAGAAATGCTATTTATTACGGATCTGAATGGGAAATAAGTATGACAAATGACACATTTTATATTTACCACTACGTATTTTTCAATTGCCCTGTGTAATTAATATTACTTAACAACTGAATTGTCACAGAATAGAGAAGAAACTTTGTTCAACATGGAAAAATGATTTATAAACGTAACGGGGTGTGTTGACATCCTTACACAATGACTAATATTGGAAAAACAGAAATGCTTAATGGGTTTCTTAAAACATCCCTTATAAGGAATGAATTATATAAAATTGTCTTTTAAAAAGACTTTTCACACTTGACTATGGATCTTGGTATTCGTAGAACGCGATCTTTTTAATGTGCCACATAGTTTAAATTTTTGTTTCTATTGGTCAGATTTTTGGTGGTCTAATTGGCCAATAAAGGCAAAATGGCAAAATAATAGAAATATCTAACCAATAATAACTGAAGAAAGTATTTTTTGATTAAGTAGGAAATAATTCAGTAGAGTTATTTTAAATTAGCAGGAAAAATTTCTTTTTGAACGTACCCTGTCTTTTGTCATTCTCTCTGCGCGTTCCTTGAAGTAAAACACACATTTAGTAACAAATACAAACAGTTTTTCAATCGGGACAAACACTCTTTTTTGCGTTGCAAAAACCACTTTAATATTTAGTATCAATAAAATCACGTAAATTAAAAAGAAAAAAAGTGTTTCTCCATTGAAATAAACAACAAGTGCAATAAAAAAACCATCATTTCCATCGGCAAAATGCATTGGAAAGAAAATGAAAAAAACAAAAAACAAAAACAGGAAACAATAAAATTATCGGACCAAAGTAGCCCCTGCATGTTGACGTGGTGGCATTTTTTTTCTTTTCTTTTTGCAAAAATCTGTGGGTGCGAAAGTGCTGTCGCTGCAACAGCGCTGCTCAATATTGTAAAGGAAAAAAAATGAAATCAAAGTTAATGTTCATTGTCAAAATGCTCTCAAATAAATGAATATGCGCAAGTTTGCAAAATTTGTACCTTCCAGATCAGACGGCCGTAAATCTGTCGCGACAGTAGTGTCATATGGGTATGTCAATTTGTATGTAAAAGAAATGAAGAAGGAAATAATTAAAAAATCAAACATAAAGTTAACTTTTTTTTTTCATATAAAAAGTTACTTTCGTATATGTATATTATATACAAAAAAACCTATTTTAAGTGTATTTTTTCTGAAAGCGGTTTAATATAAAAATGAAAAAATACTTACGCCGAACTCCACCACCATTGCGTCCACAATGCTGCCAATCACCGTTATGAAATCGAAAACATTCCAGGGATCTTTGAAGAAATTCTAAAGGGAAAAAACATCCATTAAATTCTGTGTTATTCTTAAATGGTGTCCCACACTTGGAACACCCCATATCCAATCAATTAGGTTCATTCGATCATAATTTTAAAGCCTGTCCTGTACTCAACGAAATAAATAGACTATTGAACGCCTTTATATTCACTTCGCCGACAATGGGCATCGTCGTCTAGCGGACGTGAGTTAGCGAAAGTTATTCGGCGAGCGATAAAACAAAAGGGTGAAAAAAGATTAAGGAAATGGACTAACGTTACCTTAAATCCGAATGCGCTGAGCTTCAGGATGGTCTCGCAGAGAAAAAGGAACGTAAAAAGTATGTTCATAATGGCCAATATTTCCGATAGGAGGGGCGGGGACTGGTGGTACTACAATCAAAAACTTGAAAATGTAGCTATCTACTAATCCTAAGGCCTACTCGGCAAATGGAATCGGGAAACAAATGAAGTTTCGGAACGAATCGCCCTACCTTTGCTGCAGGAAAACTCGATTTGTAAAAGTCGGCAACTATGGCTTTTATTTTCGTGTGTCGAAAAAATATTTAGTTTCTCTTTTTCATTCAAAAATTACAATTTTTTTATTTTTTTTACCTAAATTCGGCCAGTGTCAGTGTGAAAGTGTACCACAAATTGCGCATGCACACTACAAAGTGCACTAGAAGCCTAACAATAATCGAAATAGTGAGACCAAACACAACATGCACCTCAAAATATCTCCGATTAATCTAACATTAAGGAAATCTAACATCAATAAAGTCCCAGCTAGCTACTAGCTAAGTAAAACATCTTTCCAATCAAATTGCCTAAATTCACTGCTCCTCTAAACTACACACTCGCACTAATACTATATAATAATTTATTTTTCGTTGAGCAGTATAGATCTAAATAACAGTTTTATTTCAAATATATTAATTCGATTTTATGATCATTCATTGATAATTTGATTTACACAGTACAGGCTAGGCTCTGGCTTATTAACATTTCTCTCTCTATCTCATTTGTATCACTTTCATGGAACTACAGAGTCTAAACGTTACTCTCTAATTCTTACCCTGACTCCGAACGCGAGTATCTTCAAAAAGCACTCTACAGTGAACATTCCTGTGAATCCCCAGTTCAAATATTTTAGCGTATAGGTGTATGTGTCACTCTGATTGTTAAACTGTCGACATACATAAACATTGTTTGCGCTTACATACGATAATAATAATAATAATAATAATAATAATAAGAAGAAGAAGAAGAAGAATAATAATGCTAGTAACCTAAAGAATTGTCAACTAAATATAACAAACACGACATAGAATTGTAGCTAAATTGATAGCCTAAATTTCGTACTCTAGTACAATTTGGAATTAGTGTAATTTACGTTAATGCCCCATAATAGTGATCAATATTTTGCAATTACCGATATCGACATTTGTCAGCTTCTTTATTAGCATTTCTAGTTCTATTGCTAGACAAGTACCATCGAAAAGCAAGGAATAAATTTAATCAAAATTTGAAGTCAGTCTGGTAGTGAGAAAAACGATCAAGCCCGTCAACTTTATCATTTGTAATTGAACATTAATAAAAAAAAAGGCAAATACAAGATTTATTAAACGAATTTATAGCACGAAACAAGGAGGCCATACGGAATAATTCGTTAATAAATGCAGTTTTTTATTATTTTGAAAATAAACAATTAATAGACTCTATTACAAAAAAGTAATTGTGCAAAAACGAGCTAAAGATACACAGAATGTTCCATTTGATTTTTTTTTAAATCGCAGTTTAAAGATTTATAATTTAGTGATAAATATAAAATATCCTGTATGATGTTAGAAAATTATTATCAAATACTTGGTACAGCACAAGTGTTTTAATGACATTATTAAGCAAAACATGAAAAATAAACGATGGCTGTTAACCACAACATTTACTCTGTATTCCACGTTTCTTTTCAATTTGTGTTGCTATTGGTTTAAAAAACAAATAAGAATTTTTTTCTAGAAAAATATTACAGGTCTAAATAGAGAGCTTTAGAAATTCATTAAATAACCAAAAATATACAGGGTATTTTATTAAAAAAAAAACAACATTGACGACATGAGATCTTTTGATCTCTGTATCCTTGAATAGTACATAAAAAAATGCGCAGTTAAAAAAATAAAATGAATGGGTCCAAGTGTTTTTCTAAAAAACCAAACATCAGATTTTCATTCAATTTAATCCTCACTTTTTGAAAACATTTTATACATACAGTACCGAGCAAAAGTTGAGAAACAAAATATATTTTTCATAATTCAATAACATAATTAATTATTTTCCAAGTATGGATAAAAGAGTTATTTGCTACCGGCAGCAAAAGGCAAATGGAATATGTATTTGTTTTTGTTCCCTTTTATTACCCCTGATAGCAACATATTTTATTTTGATTTGACGCCGAGAAAAAATAAAGAAAGAAATTTCAAATGTCCTTTAAACTCTAAATTGCTAAACTGACTACATAGCTGATATTTCTGTGTCGTTGTGAAAAAAAGTATTGTAATTATGCCCAAAGGTATTACTTTGTATTTTTTGAAATAACGCATTTAGGAATATTAAAATACCAAGCCAGTAGAAAACAAACGAGTATTTTCGAGCGGTTAAACTTAAATAAATTGTTTGTATCTAAAACATTTCAATTGTTTTGTCACCAAAAATTCCTATTAAGTCCACCGAAAACAGGAAGACCCAAGAAGACGTCTGATAGGAAAATTATAAATCGTGCAATTGAAAATCCATTTCTGACTGGAGTTCGTATTAAAACTGAACTGGATGGTGGTAATATTATTTGAAAACGTCTAACAGAGTGTGGTTTTTAGTATGAAAACCTTTAAAAAACCCTTTATCTTAAAGAAAAATTGGACCGTCGATTGACTTCAATTTGCACATGACCATTTAAACTGGTCTCAATCAAAGTGAAATTTCGTATTATTTTCCGATGAAAACGAATTTAATTTGTTTTCATCGGATGATATTTTATTGGTTAGACGCCATAATAATAAACGTTTCAATTCAAAGTATTCTTTGGGCATAATTAACCACAGAGGAAGATTTGTTAAAGTATGGGGGTTTTTCTGATTGACAAATGAGACTTATTATCAAAATTGATGGAATTGTAAACCAATACACATATTTGGGGATTTTAAGTACCGTATATAAAAGAAAACCTATTTCTACAATCTTTTTTTCAACACGATGATGATTCGAAGGATACGTTGAAAATGTAAAATAATTTTTTGGTGATGAAGGAATTATAATTAATACGAAATGGCCGGCACAGAGTTTTAACCTGAATCCCATAAAAAACCTATGGAATTTAATTGATTAAAAAATCCGCTATAAACATCCTAAAAAATTTCAAAATAGTGCAGAACTCTTTGAGATCATTGAAATAGCCTGACATGCCGGGTCCAAGCAAACTGTCCAGAAACTTATTGATTCTATAAGAAAAAGATGTTTATAGGTTATCAAAAATAAAGGCTACGCTATTAAATATTAGCTCGTTGAATTATTACCATTTTTTCATTGAAATGTTTCTCAACTCTTGCTCACTGCACTTTTATGACAAGACATTGTATAATTTTACTGTCCCTAGAAGAACCCTAAAATTCATATTCTTCTTGAGACTAATTTTATTTATAAATATAACAAATAAAATTAAATGTAAACGTTAAAATCTAAACATATAACATAATTAAGTTTCTCCACTTTTGCTCAGTACTGTATATTCTATAGTATACGTATATCTATTGCAATACTCATGTTTTAATGGTGTTGAAAAATAAAAGAACTACCATTTGATTCTCGGTATTCATTAAATAAAAAAAAACAATTAGTGTTGAAAAATAGATCAAAAAGTATTTCTCGTGTGAAACACTGACATGCATTTAGTGCCTTGTAAATGCACAAATTCTTTATTTTTTTTCATCAGGGAGCCAGTAGTATTCAGATAAAAGAAAAACACAAGAAAAGGTCATGTGCAAAAGGAAATCGCAGTCTACTTGTCACAATCAATAATTGATGCATTCTCAATGTGTTTTACTTTTTTTCGCTTCTTTTTTTCAAGCTGCCGACTTTTCTTTTTTTCTTTAGATCAAAGACAAAAAAATGATAGAATCCCCCCTGACACTTACCTTCATCATTAAAAGTAAGGTATTAAAAACGATAAGCATCATAATAAAATATTCAAAAGGCGTCGACACTACTACTCTCCAAATTTTATATTTCAAACTGCTCCTTTTGCTTGGCATATACCTTTCAAGTGGTCTCGCTTGTATACAAAAATCTATACAGGATTTCTAGAAATTGAAAAATCAAAATAGTTGTAAGTAAAAACTTATTTCTGAAGCAAACCTACTTGATTCTTATCGATTTCGCCGCTTTGCAATTCGGCCTCGCCCTGTTCTTGAAACGTGATGATTATCAAGGCGACGAATATGTTGACGAAGAAAAACGGGAACACTACGAAATACACTATGTAGAAAATGGACATTTCTATACGAAAGTTCTGGATCGGTCCTTGATCACTATATGTGGCGGCCATTGAGTTTTGTAACACCCTAAAAAAACAGTTTTTCAGTTTATTTTCATTTTTGGTTTTTTTATCTTTTACGTTGGCCAGCCCTCTCCAGTTTGCACTGCAAACAGAGTCAACATAGCCATAGCCACGTCGTCGTAGTGAAACTTTTGTTGCTGCCATTTGCGCTCTTCCACACGGGGCACGTCATTGTCCTCCTCGTATACAAAGTATTGGCCTCTAAAAAAGTTTGATTATTTTAATCAACAACAGGTGTCTAATAAAGGGTTTTATATTTTTTAAAAAGGAACACTTACTGGCAGGTCGCCTCTGTAATTTTGCTACCATCCGTGCAATGAAAGAACTTCCCATTAAACAGTTGCACAGCGATCACGGCGAATATAAATTGAAACAAAATATACACGATCAAAATGTTTATGACATTTTTTAACGAGTTCACCAAACAGTCGAACACAGCTTTCAATTTGGGCACTCTCTTTATTGTTTTTAATGGTCTCAGCACGCGGAGGACACGCAATGACTTGATGGTGGACAAATTGGCTCCGGCACCGCTTCCACCGCCGCCCCTACAAATTATGTTTTTAGGTTTTTTTCGTTTCTGAACTCATTTTTCTTTATTATTATTATTATTATTATTAACAACTCACATAAAGTCAAAACCCATGGACACAAGGGCGCAAACCACCACGACCGCATCCATAACGTTCCAGAATTCTCTCAAATAGGAACCGGGATGTAATATTACTCCCAAGTCGATCACTTTGAGAAACATTTCGACAGCAAAAACGCCAGTGAAGGCGTAATCGAACTTGTCCAAGATGTTGTTTCTAAACGACTCTTCATCTACGGGATCTTCTGCTGCTAAAGCTGCTGAGCTCATACAAATCACTATCATAATAAAGAAATCGAAATAACGCAAATTCACCACCCAATGAGCACCGCGTCTTATCCTAAAAAGAAAAAGGAAACATGTGTAAAATTTGATTAAATTTGTCGACTTTAATTTTTCACTTACGGATTCGAAGGCGATAAAATGAACATGCTCGAGTATGGCAATATGGGCTTGGGCCCCACAATTTCTTCCTCCTCTTCCACAGGACGTTGCTCTTCTCTTTTTCTTCGACGTCCTCCCGCTGGACTCGGAGGACACACCTCTACTCGCGGATTGCTCCCCTCCATTTGTAAAGCTTCCATCTCCTTCTCCAACTCCAAGGCTTGCTTCTCCTGTGAGACAATTTATTTGTTTATATTTAAATTTAACTACATTCAAAGAACCTTGTTCTCCTCAGCTTGCTCCTCTTCGGCGGCAGTCAGCTCTTGAGCGTTCGCCAAATTATCGACGGCGATAGCCAAGAAGACGTTTAAAAGTGTGTAGTTTCCAAACAACATCAATATTATGAAATACAAGGAATACACCATTCCTCCGCTGTTCGGACCGCCCAATGCGTTAATTCCATTATACATTACTTCATTCCAATCTTCACCAGTAAGAATCTGAAATTGTTAAGGGATTATCTCTCGGTATTTGTTGATGGTATTAAAGACTTTTACCTGGAAAACCGTTAGAAGTGCTATGGGGAAGGTGTTGAAATTGGCTGGTGGAGTACCCTCATCAAAATTAAATTGTCCTCCAAACAGTTGCATACCCAGTAAGGCGAAAATCAGAATAAACAAGAACAGAAGGAACAGCAAAGAAATAATGGACCTCATGGAGTTCAGAAGCGAAATGACTAAGTTTCTTAATGAAGACCAATATTTGGTTACCTATAACAAGTTCAATTTATTAAAAATGAATTTTTAATAATAATAATAATGTTGGAAACACTTGCTTTGAATATCCTTAAGAGCCTCAAAGCTCTGAGAACGGAGAGGCCGAAGGAGCCACCCTTGACGGCGCTCCAAATCACCTCGAAGATGGACCCTGAGATTACGACGCAATCGAAGCGATTGAAGGCGGATTCGAAGTAGATTCTTGGTCCGAGGGCGTACATCTTTATGAACATTTCGGACATGAACAGGCCCAAAAACACATATTCGGCATAATCTGGAAAAAGGAAAGGTTAAGCGCCGAAGAAAAAATTCGCACATGCAGTATCTTACATAAAAAATCGTCGAGCCATTTCGGTTGCCCGTGGTATTCAACAGCCACACAAAAGGTATTAAAGAAAACCAGCATGATGACGGTCCAATAGAACCATTGGGTTTTAACCATATGTCTTATGCTGAACCGAAATCGTTTTTCAGCTCGCCAAAAACGAGCACACGCTCCTTGTCCTCGGGCCCTAGTTTTCATGTAACCGGGCCTGCCAAAACCTGCTAATAAAACTTTCACTTCAACATTTCCAACAAGTCGTTTCCCCATTAGAAAATCTATTGTAACGTATGTATATTTCTTTTACCGTATTGTATAAACGAAATATGAAAATGTATCAAGACAAACAGTGGTGGAGTAGTGTCGAAATGCTGAAATCTAAGTCGTCTAAAACAGTACAAAAACAGTCTAATAAGTCGTCTAATCACCTAACCTAAGTTCAAAACTATATATATTTAAAGAGGTCGGGGCTCTGGGATTTCTAACGTTACGAGGAAAGAAGTTTCTTCAAAATCTACAAAAATACAGTAAATTTCTAAAGATTAGACTAAAAGCTGATGAAAATCTACCTAGAAGAACGTCAATTCAAAGTCTCCCGAGAGTATATTGTAAATACAAGGTGCCTCGAAATCGTGCCTATATTCTTGTCTTTACTAAGTTGCTAACATTTTTTACCACTCGGTAGATTTGAGACAACTTGTATATCACTTAAAATGTCCTTTTTTGTAATTGTCAAGCTTTCTACATTACACATACATGATGAATGTTACATATTCGATCTGGAAAGAAATTTGCGTCACGATCAGCGTACCTTTTAGCTTTTTGTTAGGTTCTGCAAGAAATATGATTGGGAATTAACAATAGAGTGCGTGTCAGGGGATCTCTTATTTTTTGTAAGTATACAGGATTGTTCCCGTAATTGGTTCATTAAAAAATTTTCACTTGGAATAATTTACAATTTTTCATAGTTTAGGGTTTAGGTACTTATGTTTTTGCATTTTTTGACTCTAGATATTGAACGGATTGAACAGTTATTTCTGTGCATAAACCTAATCGTTTTCGAAGTTTTTTTTCCTGATCAAACACAGTTGTTTTAAAATGTAAAATTCTCTATAGAATCCAAAGGCAATTCTAAGAAACCTTGAGGAGAAGTTAGACTAAAGACAGATTAGGAATAGTTTTACGCAAAATTATATCAGGGGTTCAAAATCTAATTTTAAATTGAAAAAATTTTAAAAGCAGAAAAGTCGTTTATATTAAATGGACCACCCTTTATATTTCTCTATATCTCTATTCTAAATTTAATTTTGAATCGATTGATATCAGGTGACTCTATAGCTATTGTTTATGACCGGTTTCTCAAATCTTTACTTCAATTACTAAATAATAGGAGTAGTATAGAAACATCTTATAGAAATTGGTTCAGAATTAAATTTAAAATAGAAACACATTGAAACATGTACGGCGTTCCATTTAGTATAAACGACCTTTTTGCCTTCAATGTTTTTTGAATTGATTATACATATTTTCGAAAACCCGGTTCAATATTGTATAAAAGTATAGCACTCATCCAAATTTGTCATCAGTCTAGTTAACTTCTCAATAAAGTCTCATAAAGCATAAAAAAACCGTGTGTTTAAAGAATATTTTTTTTAAATTACATTTTTTCGAAAACAGTTAAGTTTAAATTAAAAAAATTATTAATCAGCTCAATGCCTGGAGTCTAAAAATACACAAACAAATAGAGTGTTGCATTTGAAATATGAATGTGGACATTGACTCCCGTTATAAAAGTTACACATGACATTGAACATTTTTTACATGAATAAATCGTATTCATACTACCCAAATCTCAGAATGTGAATGATTAGAAAAAACTCCAAGTGGAAAAGTTTCTAACGAATCAGTGACGTGAATAACTCTGTACAGCTTGTTTCACCTAAGATGACCCGGCCTGTCTATAAGGTATATATTTTTTGGAAAAAAATTGTGGGCAATATGCAGGGCTGCAGGGTCTAAAATTTAAAAATAATGTGAATTCTACAGTGTGTGCCAAAAAAAATATCACACTAAAATTTTTTTTTAAGAAAACGTAAATATTATTATTCATAGTTGTATTTGGTGTTAAATTTGAATACGACTTTACTTATCACATATGGGTTATTAAATGCACGATTTTTGCGTTATTCAACTGTTTCTGAAAATGCAACTGTTTAATAATAAAAAATGAATAACGTGAAAACCATGATATCTAGCAAGCTGTGATTTTGTACATCTTAGGGGAAACAGGCTGGTACATCGGGCGTTCCAATAGTGTGGCCCTTATCCATAGAACACTTTTATTTCTGGAACGCCTGGTATACAAAATGTCTTTTGAATTCATTAAATTCATGCATTTTAAAGTGACTTATTGCTATTATAATTGTTATACTTCCTATGTACTAGAGAGAAAGTAAGTAAAAAGGAATGAGAAGTACTTATGTGGCGATAAAAAGAAAAACGCCCAATTGTTGTTAAGAGAATGACGTAAATGACATTTCTAAAACGACGCTTACCATCATCTGCGATGTCTTCTTCCTCCTGTTCTTCTTCGGTATCGGTGCTCTTACTCTTGCCGATTTTCTTCAGTTTTTTCTTCTTAGCTGCTCTTCGTCTCGCTTCCATTATGTGCATTTTCTCCTCTTCCGTAGTACGTTCCTCGGCCAAAATTACTTCCTCTATTGAGAAAGAAAAAACAAAACAATTCAGTATTCCAACTATGTGATGTGGCGATGGATCGAAGCAAAAGCTACGGTATTCTTACCGGCCTTACATATCCATTGAACGTAGCCATTTAGCTCGCGCTCTAGCTGGTTCGCCCTTCGCAATTTTAAAAATTCCTGTCTATTCTCTACTTTTTCTCTTTCCTTAGCGAATTCGCTACATTAAAAAGCATAATACATATTAAGATCTACTTTACGACAAAAATAGTTGGGATCTAGCAGTCTAATTTTTTTTCTTGGATAATGGGGAGTTATTTATGTAAAAAGACCTGCTTGCGTGATCCAGGCCAGGTACCGGCCAAAACTCTCGTTAAACAACTTTTTTGAACGGGTCCGATAAAATTTCGCTCGCCGTTCAACTCGCAAACGTTCATTTGAGAATTCCCTAATTAAATAAATTTGTCAACGTCGGCTAATGTCGTAAAATAATTGCCAGTTTTGCCGAATCCCCCACATTTTCCCATACATACACGTACCTATAGATTTCGCCAAAGTAACATTCATGTCATCATTAAGAGATGACATGCTGCGTTACGTTGTTGCCAGCAAATGTTTTGGCAAATCTTTGAGACTAAAAATCCTATGGTCTTTAAAAATCCAGGTCAAATAGTTGGGTTGATTCTAATTTTATAGAAAAAAATATGCAATTTTTTCTGTCTCCAAGCCGTGGGTGGTTTGATAGTTTTCAATTAATTTCCATTATGGTCTCAGTCTGATATAATAAACTTAAATCCACCATAAATTTAAAAAAGTATTAAATTTGATCAGATAAGAAAAACAATTTTATATGGACATTAAAAAGAAAAATTATAATGCTAAAAATCAATAAACAACTTTGACAATTGCCCTTCTACTTACGCAACCACATATACACAGAATGGTATGACCGTTGTTGACCAATCGCGAAGGAAGAGCGAGCGCCATTCTCGCGACGACATATAAAAGATAAAATATGGTTATGTTTGAGTTTTTTTTCCATATTATTAATATCGCAACGTTTTTGTTGTAACATTTTTTACAAGAATCACATGTCTTTCTGAATGTGGTTTCCTTGGCAGACCCGTATTAATCTATAATAGTATTCTTTTTATAAAACAACGTGTGATCTTTCACGTATTTAAGACGACAACTCTGTCAAAGGTGTTAAAAGACATTTGCTGAGCGACTACGATGACGAGATTTGTAGTCAATCATACTAAAAGTTACATTACACCCAAATGCTTATGATTATTTTTGTATCATTTATACGTTCTTATTTGGTATAAATCCGATCGGCACCAATAATTATTTTTATAAATTATTCGAATATTTAAGTGAATTGCCAGGGCAGTTAATTAACTTTTATACCTTTTTTATTTTAGCTCAGCAATGACGTCAGCAGCAGAGGAAATTTTACCTTGTTGTCGGGTTCGACATTTTGTCACAAATTTAAAGCAAATTTTGTTACTCCTACACCTTGATTACAACCAGTTGCAGTGGAAATCGACATCCCTATTTTAAGGCACTTGCAACTCTTTAAAATCAATAAATTTAATAATAATAAAGTAAGCGTTTCAACAAAATTAATATCAATTTTGCCATTACGTATCATATAAAAACAAAATTTAAATTTTCTTTAATTTACAATTATTTAGATGCAATAATACTTGAGTCACGTACTGCAATAACCTTGGAAGAAGGGGTCTTTTATTTTCGAATTCTCGCTCAAAATGTGCAATCAAGAGAGCAACCATCTTTTGAGAGCGGCATGACAAAGCTTTAGCCAATGTAGGAAAGGAATGGAAATTGGATTTTGATTAGAGACAAAGTTTTTGAACAAGATTTGACATGAATTAATAGCGAAAGAACTGTAAACAATGCGAACGATATCTTGACGGAAAATCAGATAATTCGTGAGTAAAACTGACAACGTCGGAAACTCCTGCCAACCGTGGTTCTTTTTACTGGACATTCAAAATCAAAAACTCCATCATTCTCTAGCTAAAATAAGGGTGTATTACATATCGAGGTGTGTACGCTAATTTTTATAAAACCTTCTTTTTGTATATTGTCAATAACAATGCCGAATATAAAATAAAAAATACAAAATAATAAAACAATCCAAACAACGAGCGATGAAATTTTGTCAAGTAATTTCTCTGAGGTTGAGGCTTGACATTTCTCACAAAGTTGAATGCCTAAAGGAGATTATGTAAATATTTACAATGTATTTATTTACCTTTGCCAACAAATAACAGGCGTAGGACGTTTACAGTTGAAATACTTTTAATTTATTTGCCTCGAAAACTTTGTTTCGATTGGAATTTAACATTTTTTCTTTTCCAGAACACACCGAATTTCGTTTTTTTCTGGAGTTTTGCGACTACCAACATAACCAAGTATCAAAACACCTAAAAAATCTATCTCGCTCGGATAAATTAATACGTTTATAACGGTCGTCTTTTATGTCTTTCTTTCTCTCTCAGAAAAGTGTTAATAGCCAATCAAAAATAACCATTCTCGAACGAAACGAATTTTAGGGCATTAATGAATTCACTTACGATGCGCCTGCTTTCCAGGCATCGTAAAATGATGGTTGTGACCATGTTAGTTTTGTAATTGATAACGTGAATGTTACTGTGATGAGATCACTAAATACAGGAAAATCCATATATACTTATTATTTTTGAAATTATTTCTCAATTGTTTGAATGGTAAAATGAATTTTTTCTTTGTAGAGAATATGTTAGATTCGGCAATTCTGATTCGACAACAAACCACGTCTAAACAAATCAGTCTACTAGTGGTCTTTTTCGGCTCATTGTTTGTGTATGTATTGTTTCAATATCTGAACTCACCCGCTCAAAACACCAAGGACCAAATTCAGCATAAAAAACGATCCAAGGACAATCAATGGTACGAAATACATCCAATTATAATAACTACCGATCGCGTCGTTCATCTTTAAATTGAATATTATCAGTTAATTTAAAATATTTTTTTAATTGAAATACCCAATATAGGATCGCGGTCCAGCCTTCCATGGTAATGCACTGGAACACAGTCAACATGGCAAATCCTATATTGTCAAAGGACGTTATGCCGTTATTTGGTCCGTTCCATTTTTCCAAGCATACGCTGTTGCCGTCTCTGCACCAATTGCTGCCTTGCGACTTTGCCTCCGTTTCATTGTCGGTGTTGCACGGTACTTCCTCATCATTTTCCTTAACAATCTCCTCTGGAAAATATATACATACATATGAGTATTTATGCAAAAATGAGGAACATGCATCTTTCTTACCGATATCGTAGAGACTGTAGCAGGTGCGGTGCAGGGCTCCGGAATAGAATTCTAAACCAATAATGGCGAATATCACAATGGCGAATAATACAAGTAGCCCAATCTGAAGAAGGGGAGCCATCGCCTTGATGATCGACTTGAGCACTACTTGCAAACCTACACGCAGAACGGTATCATATTTTTTGTTCAATCAAATTAAATACTAATAAATGAATTCTTGCAGAGCTACTGCACAACGACAACTACAAGATGCCCTACTAGAACTAGAAATGTTAATTTTTAACTTGTTTGAAAGTTTTAAGTCCGTACTTGAGTTTAACTACAGTTAATCAGCTACTTACTAGGGATGCCAGAGACTAGCTTCAAAGGTCTAAGTACTCTGATAGCTCGCAAGGTGCGCAGGTCGACGGCTACTAAATCTTGTGGGAACTGGGTGAGAAACCTAGAAACGAAAACTAGTCTCTAGCGATAGCTACGGATTCAAGATCAAGAAGCTAAGTTATGAGTTTCATCTAGTTGGAACATAGTATAGTAAGTAGTGGTATAAAAGCAAAAGTTTAATATCAGTATTTAAACAGAAANAAGTAACGACGATATTTTACGTTTCGCCAAATCCAAAGGTACGGGCTTGTTTTTTTCTTTTTTTGTCTGCCTGTGCTGAATATTTAATAAAGTGACCCTGCAATTTTCAGGCGTCAATTTCGATTTGTTTTCAAAAATCGAAGTGAACGGAGATAACGCTCATCCCCTATGGAAATTTTTAAAGGCCCAACAGGGCGGATTTCTAGTTGACTCCATCAAATGGAACTTTACCAAATTTTTGGTGGACAAAAATGGGCGGGTCGTCGAGAGGTACTCTCCCACTACGACACCAAATGAAATGGTTGAAGACATTGAAAAGCTATTGGATTACAATATCAAAGGAGATTTGTAGAATTGTTCTTTTCAAATTGTCTCAATAAATTCTAGAGTTCTAGAGTTTGTCATGTGTACGTTTGTTGCTAAGTATATTTGAAAAACAAAAGGATATGGCCACTCGATGATGAACCTGGTGTACTTCCGAATGATGTTTTCCTCGGAAAGGAGGAAAAGCGACGAGGAGCCGCCTGGGTGTGGGGCCTGCTGGCCGCCCATCGCGTCAGCTGACGAGCTGCCCAGCGCCCCGCCCAAGAACCCCGCCCCTGCGAAGTGCTGCTGGTGTTTGCCGGAAGTTGCGCCCTGCGCTGCCTGTAGTACTGCCGCCTCTTGGGCGGCGGCCAACCTATAACATCAAAAAATATATATAGATATATACAGATATCAAAAAAATCTTCAATTTTACAAGAATTTGACATGGATAACACGAAATTACAAAACTTAGTTTTTTTTAATGCTGCAAAATATAAAAATTAAATCCTAACAACATAAACTTTTCAAAAAAAAGGAAAAATAAAGGCCTTCAAGGAAAAACAAAAATTGTAAACATCAAAGTTTCGGGTCTCGGGTGTTCAAAGAAATCGGGCTCCACACCGCTCGTGGTGGAAATGCTGCACCAATCGATAATTTCTAGCGCTGTTGCCAACTTCTAACCATGATCCAAGCCTGGAATACGTGTCAGGAGGGCAACGGCCTATATTTGCTACACAACGAACTTATTCTCCCTTCTAGGCCACTTTACACGACGAAATCTCTTTGATTTCACTCTTCATGTCAAAAAATCCCACATACACCCGATATAATATTACAGGGTCCATAATTATCATTACACTTCTGAAAGTATATCTATTTTAATTTTTATTTGCGGCTAAATTTAACGTATAAGTTTACAGGGTGTCTCATGAATATGAGCGTCTAGCCGGATATTGAACACCGTATTTAAAATAATTTGTAGAATTCTTATCACTATAAATTTTGAAATGCTCCATTAATTAAAAATATGTTAATAACGGTTATACTGGAGCTAGATGCGGGCAATTCGGTTTTTTAAAATGAAATACCCAGTATATTACTTCAGTTTTCAAATTTATAGAACATTTTAGACATTTTGTCATAGGAAAATGAGAACTAATTTTCATTTTTTAAATAATAATCCTCTATTTTTTCCAACCAATACGTATTAAAACAAAAATAAGTAGATATAATTTTTATTCAATTATCCCAAACCTAAATCTCACTGTTTTCATCTTATTTCAAAAAACATTTCTCAAAGGTCCATTCAATTGTATTATTATAAACGAGAATTTGACCACACTATAATCGAGTAGTCATGCTGAAAATGTCATTTCACCATTAAAATAATGGCGGCACGGCTCCTCGATTGTTTTCCGACTAACATGGCCAACTTAGTAATTCTCGAAGTCGTTTATAATAAAACAACTGAATATGGATCGTTTTTTTAAAGAAAATGAAAACAGGTAGGTATAGGTATATGCAAACAATTGAATAGAAAGTGATATTTATTTTTGGTGTTAATTACATATTTATTGAAAGAATAGTTACTATTTAGAAAACGATAATTTATTCAAAATTTTGAATGACATTTTTGTATATTTTTCTAAAGATTCTTTATAAAAGAACATGATTTTCCTCATTCATTCATGTGAAATGAAGCATTTTATACAACAGTACACAATTTCATAGAAAAATACACTGCAATTTACCTAATATTAACAACTACTTACTTTAATGATCGTCACTGTCTTTTATCAGGGAAAATTGGAAATATCTCGATAACCGTTCAATATAGGTATGGAATATTACACTTAAAAATGTTTAAAATGTTACGTTGAATTGAAAATTGAAATTATACGTGTTGCATTTAAAATAAGTGAGTTGACATGTACCTCCGGTGTTAGTACTGATGGCGTCATCCTCAAAATATTTTTAATCGATAAGACATGTTAAGATTAGTATATAGTATACCTGTCAATTTTCCAGATTTTTGTAACTAGTTTTCAATATAAGGCTAGGCATTCGTGAGCCACCCTGTATAGCCCATGTATGTACATCCATCACAAATAGTCCAAATATGAGTATAGTTTTCTTAAATGAATTTAGACAAAAAGGTCGAACTAACCTAATTCCAGACCATCTGAATAATGTAATAGTTTTTTGGTTAAAAATAACCCCTCACTATCACCCTCCAATTCAATTGAATTTCCAAGGCCTTAATGTCCGGAGAATGGATTGAACCGGCGACACGACGAGCATCATATACCGTGGGTCTATTGTCATCGATACCGACGATGTTTCTATACTCAATTAATGCCACCCAGTGTTAAATTAACCAACATAGAGGGTGGGAATATTGTTGGTCATGTGGGTGGATTTTAATTATAAAAAACTAAATAAATGTGATGGTTCTCGCTTGGCAAAGGTCCTACATTTAGAAACAAGACTAATTGTAAATCACAAACGAATTCCTGATCTAAAGGGCGATAATGCCATTGAATGTATTTAAATATCGAATTTCTAAACAATCAACACTTTAAATAATAAAAGTGCTAATTGGTAATTACTTTGACACACGTTTCGTGTAAATGGCAAAACAATTGAATGTTGAGGCAAATCTGAATTTCGTCGGTACGTACATACATATGTATATGTGCATAGTATGTAAGTACAGCTGGAATTTTTCCGGCAAGCAGCTGCCACGAAATTACATATATTCATTTGGTCCAAATGCCCTATGTATTAATGTACGTATAGGAATGTTGCATACCCTTTGTCAATTTAATTCTAACACTAAATGTTTCGGGAACTTATCATTTCAAACACTAATTTTCCATACACTTGTCGGCAATCTTTTCAACCACCAGTATATTATGATATCCCTACGTATGTACACATTTGTATCTATGTACAAAATAAACTATTCAAAAGCCACTTTTTATAGAATGTTTATACATGGAATATTGATGTCCGTCCTGAGGCAAGTACGAGTAAGCCAGCCTGAGAGTGTGTATGTCGACTCTCATTGGAATTTCACTTGAAAAATACACTAAACTGTGTGTGTTTATAACTTTTTCCAAGCACTTGTAATATTCGATATGAGAAATGTTATTTGGCTGAATATGCGGTATTTGTATCAGTTTAGACCCTATGTAAATATTATTAAATTTTAATATTTTATTAAAAAGAGCTGCGTGGAATCGCAGTACCTAAATATCTTTATTTATGAGGACCACGTATGTAATAAAATTTGGTCACAGGTAACCATTATTAAAATATTCAAGTATATCATGCCAAACAACTTCTCCCCTGGCATGCCCGTAATCCACATTCTATGTATTTTATTGAAAAAAACTTTATAAATTAATTAATAAATCGTTTTAATTATGATAATCTCCGAGCTTACAATACAATAAAACATTTAATCGTACGTACATTACTTAAAATGTTTATTCACATACAAAATATTCGATGATTTCCATGGACCATTAATCAATACTCTGTCTCTCGCGCAAATAAAAATGCAAAAATTAGCAGAAAAAAATAACAAACTACGTTTTAATCATATGTAAAGCGAAAGAGACTGGGATGAACTTAATAATAATCGACATCTTTGAAAAATTAATTGTTCACAAATCTTGAATTGCTCAGACCTTTTCTTGAAAATTGCATTATGCCAGTCAATTTATTACATATTTCAGTCACTTACTACGATTTAATAAGATAAATAATAAAATAAATAATAGAATATAAACAGAATTCATTATTTTCATTTTTATTTAATTTTGATTTGCGGTCATATTCTTATGTGAAATTATGTACACTGCTCGTAAAAAGTTAAGGATATCGCAAAACAATACGGTTTTCATGGCCTAACTGAAAAAATAGCGACCATAATTTGTCAGTTATCCCATTTTATAGGTTTCTAAGAATAAAATGCTAATTAATTTTTGAGAAACTAAGCTTAAGTAACGTAGAAATTGTTAGAAATGAAATTAATTATTGTTTATTTATTTATTTATTTATTATTATTTTTTTTTTAACAAACAAAAATTCAAAGAGCAAGCAATGTTGTTTAAATTGAGAATATGAGGAAAAAAATGGACGATAAGAGTGTAAGTGAGTGATAAGGTATAAATTGGATTCTGTGACAAAAATAATATTGACCATCATATGTTAAAAACATAGTAGAATCTTTAACTTTTGACGAACAGTGTATATAAATGTCATTTTCCTGTTTAAAAAAAAAATATTGAGTTGCTTTTGTGACAATTTCTGTTTGCATTACGACTTAGGACAAATTAAGTATAATCAACAATGGCCTAAGTAAATGAAATGTTAGTGACATGACATCAAATATATTTAGTTAATATTATAAAAAAATATATTTGTAATGAAAAGTTTGATGTACAATTAATTTTGTTTTTTGTTCATTTATTTTCAATAATTTTAATTTTGTATTATCTATATCATTTAATTTGGTGGTTGAACCATTTAATATTAAATTATCATTATGTTTCATAAAAATTGCCTGATTAATTTTAATTTTTATCACCATTTTTCGTTACTCTTCACCCATTTAAAACGTTCAAAAATAAAAATAATGGCTGGCCCTTTTAGTTCTATGTATCATTAATAACGTGTATACTTATATTGGATAAAAAATATGAAATGCATATCTTAAATTTTACTCGAGGGTCACTGAAAATGCAAACAACGTATATTGACCCATTTACATAGGTATATTTTTTTGTTTGAATTGTGTCATTCAAAAATGCCACTGCCAAATAAATAGGTAGGAATTAGTTTTTTTTTAATTGGAAACTTTCAAATTGATTTTAGCCTCTGGTTTTAAATTCGCTGCATTAAAAAAAACAAACCTCAAATATGGATTTTTGCTTTTCGTTTTTCGTCCATATTCCAAGAAATATATATGTACCTACCTAGGCCACCATAGACGTACGATCATACATGTATGTGAACGTTTACGGCACAATGTGTTTACAAAGACGCATTTTAACGACGTGTAACGGAAATCATTTATCGATTATAACAAATTGTTGTTGCAGAAAACGTCTTCGTCAATTTTATTATTAAAATGGCTCAAACCTTGCCCTCCCTTCCTCCCACCGCCCACCGTCAGCAGATATTTTGTAAAATTTTGGTATAATTAGTTAAATTGGTGCAATAATAATTATTGACTAAACGTTGAGGTGCAAGTGATGAATAATTAATTGACGATTAATATCAAAATGATTGGAGCTGAAGCAGGAGCAGCAGCAGCAGCAGCAGGAGCAGCGCTGTACTGCATTAATATACAAAGCGAGACGGAAATATAACCTTAATCTCGTCGAAACGAACGGTGGGTGATAGTAGTAGGGATGGAAAAACCAGCGCCGCCACTGACCTTTATTATCCAAAAATTAAAGAAACATATCTCCATTGTCGTTAAAATAATCTCGAAAAAATCCATGGGCATCTGTCCCGTTTTCCAATCACATTTTCATTAGTTTCCATCGTTGTTGATTTCCTGTTTGTTCTTTAACTGCGTCCGCCCCTTCGAAGTTCAGAAGGATTCGTTCAATTTACCCCCGACACACAATACGCACTCACACTCTCGGCCCAAACTTCCTGCGTCCGTTCGTGTGTCGCACATCAGGAAAATTCTTCATTTTCCTTACTTCCGATCGAACTAAGTAAAGATTTTCCCCGTCTTTCTTCTTCTTCTTCTTGTTCGACTATCTCGCGACTCCACGAAATCCTGTCTCGGTTTTTCGCACCCGCCTGCAACGAGGAGAATTCTTTCAGCAGGGGGTGAATAAGGTGACATCATCGGCAGGGATCGGTTTAAATCGAGAGAAATCGGACCGACGGCAGGACGATGCGTCGTATCGTGCGATAGGACGAACCATTTACTAAGAGTGTTCGTTGTCCTGCTCTCATTACAGGAACCTGTCGATCCTTCGGTTAGAGACATATCGAAGAAATTTAGTTGGCATTCGAAATGATAGGGGACATTTCTTATAGCTTACTTTTTAAATAGTTCTAGCCAAACTCTTTTCCTCCAGTTTGGTTTGCACTTTTTACAATGCTATAACGTTAAACTAAGAGAATGGTCGTCCCGGCTTAATTACCATAATTATGGTAATATTCTATTATGGTATATGTGACGTTCCGCTTACAACTGTGGTGATGAGCAGTTTCAGACACCGAAACGACTTCCATTGACCACGTTACACCGTCCATTAACTGACATTCCATTGACTGAAACTGAATTTCAGTGAAGTCATCTTGACCTACGCTACTTCATCGTGTCTAAAGATGTCCATTTAGTTGTAAGCGAAACGTCAAGTATATAATGTTATGATGTCAATTAAGTCCAGTTGAATTAAAGCTTCCATCATTTACTGTATTAAGCTGTTGTTTGTCAATTTAAAAAGATAAACATGCAATCAAATTTTTAATTAAAAGTAAAACTTATTTAAGTCATTTTTCTTCCGAGACTGATTAAAAATAATGTTTTGCCCTATAGATAGTGTCTTTTGTCTTTGTTAAGCCACTAGTGATAAAGGGAGTGACTAAAACAAAATAAAACCCACACAGTCAAAACAAATTTGTTACTATTGGCATTATAAATCAACGTGCAACTTAAAATGTTCCAATAACTTCAGTGACCCTGAAATCATTCCGTTTTACTCGAAACCAGTATCTACTTTTACAAAAAANAGTTGGCTGATAGCAATCAAATTCAGAATTAAATATATGATAGAGATGTAGGGAAATATGCGGGATACTCAATTTAAAATAAACGGCATTTTGCCTTCAAAAGTTTGTTAAATTCAAAATTATATGTATTTTGGATACCCCGTATAATACATATATTGCGTGAAATTATTCCAGCCATCATAATTTTTTATCAGCTTGGTTAACATTTTAATAAAGTTTTATGGAGTTGATTGTGAACTCAGTAGAGATTTTCACATTTCAAAAGAATATGTTTCAGTAGGGAAAAAATTAATATTTTCTCGGAAACGGTTAGAATTATGTACAAGGAAACCTAGTAGGTATTTAATCCCCTCAATACATTAAATGAGAAAATATATAGGGCTTTGCATTTGAGATGAGAAAATACTATCACATTGAAAACATTTGAAATGAATAGATGGTATTCCATAGTAGTCTAATTCCAGAATATGAACCATTAGACAAAAATACCATACGGAAATGTTTCTAATAAACCAGTTACCCTGTATGTAATCTTGAACACTCGACGTAGGTCTATTGAATGTATTTAATGCGAGAAATTATTAAGTGTGAAATCGAGTTAAAACGCTCAAAGATTGGACATGTAGATAAATAAGGGGTCGATTTATGTTTAGCATATGGAAAATCCGAGCATGAAGTCGACTGGAAGCGGACAGATAGAGGCACGTCAAACTAAAGTTTAATTAAGCGAACAAGAGAGGAACAAACAATAGAAGAAAGTCAGAGGCGTTTTACGATTCATTTTACGCAGTTACGAATGTGTACATAAAAAATGTCCCTAAGGCGGAGAACACCGATTGATTTTAAACATAATTAAAGCCGTTGTTTAAAGGGAAAAAACTCACATGATGTCGCCCAATTTGAGTCTGGTTTGTATGAGGGCGCAACTTTTGTGATCTGAAGTTGTAACGGCCGCCCTTCTTCTTCTGGCATAACGGCTGACCGGCACTGGGCCATCGTCCCATTTGACTGCCGGGGAGGAGCCTCGTCTCCTGGACATGTGACGTCCGGCCACGCCTCCCAACATTCTGAAAATCAATTATACCACCAAATTTAGGTATTCTTCTTTGAAAAAATACCACATACGAAGTACGCTTCATTGTACATCTAATTTTTGGATGTGAATTGAGCGAGTAACAACAACAATACTAAAATAAGAATGCAATGCAAGCGACCGAATTAATACAAGTGGTGGTCCACTATTACGTTTCTGAAATGATACGATATTGTATTCTGTGTGTGGATGAGTTTCGCATAGAAAAAAATAACGAACACTTATTTAAATGGGCCCAATTGGCTTTTGAAAGGGGCTCATGTGTGAACTTAATTAATTAATGATCTACTTCAAAATGGGCAATCTTGCAATTTGAAAATATATTTAACGCAAAATGCAAAATGTATCTGTTGAAATTTGATCTACAAATTAAATAAAAGGGCAAACTTTACTTTCGAATCAAACTTTGAACCTCATAAAATGTAATTTCATTGTACTACACATTTGCTAAATGAAATGATGCCTTTAGTCCATGAGGAAATAATAACTAATTTCAGTTACCGCAACGAACAAAGTTACTGCGCATTGACGAAGTTCATCGTAAACTTCACGGCATAAGTCAAAACTCGATGAACGCAATAGAGACTAGGAAAATGCATTTGGCACTATTGCTAATGGGCATCAGGCTCTTTTCCGTGCAATTTTCAATGGCGTATGATTTGTAGAAAAGAACTTTGTTCAAAAACAAAAACAAACACAAACAAGATGTGGACTGCATTCATTTATTTGTTTCATTTAATTAACGGAAATGATGCCTGAATTGTTTATTTTTTTAATAAAGGTATAGAAAAAGGAAGCAATAGCAGTGTAAAAAATTTTTCAGGATGCAGGTGGAAATCCAGTTAGCCGTTAAATTCCAACAGGAAATGAAGAAAAATGAATCGAATTAGTAGTAGTAGACCCCAACCGAAAAGCGGCCGCCGGCCAATATGAAAACAAAATCTAATTTATTCCAGAGTCAAATTACTTTCAGTGAAAATTCCATTTCTTTGCTGACTGGCTCAAGTGGTCTGGAAAACGAACCTGAAAGCCAGCTTTGCGTTCTTCTTCAAGCAAGCCCTCCTCCTCTTTTTTTGTTCATATTACGTTTTCTTCTTCTTCTTTCTCCTCCTACACCTAACCTGAACATAATTAATTTCGAGTCTTCCACTTTTTGATCCGCATAAATATTTTTCAATCAATTGAAAGCAACCCTCGAAATTAATTCCGGAAATATTTCAAGACGCTTTTGCAGGAACAGATTGAATACTTACATTTTCGTCTTTTTAATAGAATTTCCATTGTCGTTGATCACATTTTTTAATTTGTGAAATCAGTTGTTTCACCATAGAACAGGTACATACAGAGTGATTTCTATTATTTCAGAGTGAATGCCTAGAAGTTCGATGGAGTGTGACATAAAGGACCGCTCTATAAAATCAAACACCACCTCCCTCAATTTTTTTTGTTCTTCTAATCTTCTTTTTCTTCTTCTCCTTTTTCTTTTAACCTTCTCAACTTTAAGTTGCTGATTTTTCCTTCAATGATTATTCGGGATAATGGCAAGAGATCTTTGAGGCTCTATATTGGGACAGACACTGCAGATTTGGAAACCCAAAAAAACTTAACGGTGTGCATTTACTCTGACGATCCTGTAGATCTGACTCAGTAGATATTCAATAAATTGACCACATGGCGAATTGACTATAAGCAATAAAATTCTTTCACGAGCCAACTGTGTGAAATGTTTAGAGGTATATTTAAATAGGAGATTAACGTGGAAGAAATAACGCAAGAGAAAAGAAGAATTGAGCCTAAAATTTGCTTAATCTGGATTGAAAAACGGGCATCGTTCCCGATTCTCGATAGAAAAAAGAATTTTTATTTATTGTTCTATAATAAAGTCGATTTAGAACCATGTCATGTAACTACAGAGTAGTGCAAGCACCTCAAATGCCAAAACCCTGAAGAATTTTCAATGATATGATTTACGGCGATCCGGAAAGAAATTGGCGGTATTTCTAGAATACATATACCTTAATCCATTCTAAAACTAGTCAACTTATTAATTTGTTTATTGTCATAAAAATATTAAAGATTGCAAATGAACATTTAAACGAAATGTTCATTTGTAATAGGAGTATTACATTTCATAAAACCTGAATAGTAAAGTTAATTTGTTATACCTAGGTCGTAAGTGATACTTTACTGCTCTGAAATGCTTTTCTTTTGTTTGTTTTTTCATTGATTATTAACTGACCTGAGAGAGAAATAGAAAACGATCGTTATAAATGTATTCATTTATCTAAAAGAGAGATAACAAATTAAAAAATGAGAGTTGCATTTTAGGTGTTTTGTCGTTATCAATCGCAAAATCCAAAAATACGAATGAACGTTAAATACCAATCGAAATAAAGTTTTCGAAGCAAATAAATTAAAGGTATTTCAACTGAAAAGGTCCCACGCTCATTATTTGTTGGCAAAGGTAAATAAATACATTCCAAATATTTATGTAATCTCTTTTAAGCATTTAAATTTGTGACAAATGACAAGCTTTAACCTCGAAGATATTATTTGTGAAAATTTCACTGCTCGTTTTTAGATTATTTTATTATTTTTTATTTTTCTTTTATGTTTTGCATTATCATTGACAATATACACAAAGAAGTTGAACTAACGATGCCCGTTTTATATAAAATAGTGTTTATATCTCGGGTTTGTAAGTGACTCTTTATGGCATCCGATATCGTAAAGAGTCACTTACGAACCAACAAGATATGTAATGTATTAGAGTTTAAGACTACACCGCTTTTAGTCATTCTAATGAGGCTAAAAAAAAATTCAAAATTTCACAATTCATTAACACTAACGGTAAATGATCATTAACCAGAATAATCTCCCCTAAGGGTTCTGTAATAATGTTAAAATAAATAGTAGAGGTTCAAGAAAAGGGACTCGCCAAGCCATGGGAATTATCCGGATCGAAGAATAACGCTATCCAAATTTGATACAATAATTTCAGGATTTTTCTTTGCTTTTTTTCGAGGGTGGCAAAAGGCAAATTTTGTTAAAAAAGAGACTTTAATTTCTATTTCCTACTAATTCATTGGAAATTTTTTTTCCATTTCCCTAATCGTCTTATGTAAGCCTAAAAATGAAAACTCTGTTAAAATAATTTTTCCCATACAAATCCTCATTAAATTGTGCATAAATTTTAAGATCGATCAATAAAATACGAAACGAATTCCGAATGGTCAATCGAGAATTTTACGAGCCTTTCATATACTATTTATGTTGGGGGCTTAAGTGTTTGGTGTGGGCCCACCAAAATGGGCCCGTAATATTTCTTACCTTGACAAACAAGAAAAGACGGCGAATTTAACATGACCAACCAGGTGATAAAACTCGATTTCAGCCTCCCTTTTGTAGTTAATTAAAGGAAAAATTACTCGTAATGGATGAAGAGGAAACTCGAAAGTTTTAGTCAGAGGTATGATGGGAAAAAAGATTAACTTCTAGACCAGTCGATAATGATTGATGATCCCGGTGAAAGACCCTAAAGTAAATAGGTTTGGTAGAGAAAAAAAAAACAAAGAAAAAAGGAAAAACAAACATGCCTCCTTAACACGAGAATCATACAATATAATTTACAGAAACACCATGCAATCGCTGCGAAAATAATTAAATTTCAACATCATAAATATTCATGGATCGACAACATAAAACTATCAGTCCGTCTCGTGTCGTCATTGGACGGAAATTTAGGCGTCCAACTTCGTGACAAACTTAATTGAATTCACCTGTTTTTGAGGGTCTGGATGAGGGGGATTACGAGGAGACTTATCCCGTTCCAGATCCATGCAAATTGTCTATCGCCCGAAAATCAAATTTCAACACGCCAAAGAAAACAACAATAGCAAGTAAAAAATTCATTTTAGTTTCCCATTTATGATCATTATGTATGATTGTGTGATTTTCGACAAATTTTTATTTTAAAAATACACAGAACAGAGGGACAATCTGGCAATATCGTTTTTATCCAGGACCAAACAGGTGGCTGCACGTTGCTATAAATACAGCTAGTGGGCCCGCGGTGGCGGCGGCGGCGGTCCTGGGAATATAAGATCGATGATCGGAGTCAACGAGTTCAAACAAGAGTTTCCCCAAATTGAAATAACACCTTTCCTTTTAGTTTTTGTTTTTAATGTGATAAGAACTTGAATTGGCGATTTCTTATTGTATTTTCTTTATTTGAGAAGATCTTCAAATTTAAGATCCTGTCACAGTTTCAAAACTAATTTATATTGGAACAAGAATATTTCAAATGAATCGAAACATTTTTTCTGCATTTAAATTTCAGATAGTCCTGAAAAGTTACATCGCGTTACCTCATCCAGATATCTCTCTAAGACTATGAACTCGTAGGCTCTCCAAGTTCATTGTTTTCTTTCTCTCTCTATCTAAATGTGCCTCCTCTCGTCGTCGTCATGGAGCGGGGGAGTGCAAAAATTACGAATTTCCTTCTCTACACACCACATTTATTTCCAAGAATCCGAGCTCGGCATCTGTCGTACGAAGTTTGCTTATTTTATCAGTTCCCGTTACAGGATCCTCTATATGGAGAACATGGAAACGTACTTAATAATGGAGATGAGATATTACGATATTGTGACATTGCCAAAATTATGTTAGTATTAATCGCGTTTATGAGTTGGCAATATTATTATTATGGGCAAGCACGTGTGCGACAGATGGGGCCCTTAGGCAGTGGCTTCTTGCAATTAAATAGGAGAAGGGGCATGAGGGGAGGTGAATTTTATCGATTATTGGCAATATTTAATTATACAGAACCAGTGGAGAAGGGGGGCGAGAGTTTAATAGGTTATTAAACGTTTTATTCCAGGAAGGAAGAGATTAGTAATTGCTTTGCTATTTGTGGGGGGAGAGGATTTATTGATAATAATTTTCTGAGATGAGACTAGAAATCCTATAGTTTTTGGCTGGAATTGAATAAATTTAAGTGACATTTATCTTACTTGGCGATTAGTTCAAATTGAAACAAATGAAACTGTGCACAGGTGTTGAATACATCTGGACGTACAGGGTGTTTATTTCCAGGTATTTTTCCTCATAGGTCATTTTATGAAGAAACGTTTTTTTTCTCTCTTTTTCGATATCTCCACAAGCACTTTAGATATTATTTTCAATTTCGGTATGTGTGAACAAGACATAAAATTACATATATCAGTTAGGAAAGTCATTGTTCTATTGCACCAGTGGCGTCCCGATAAACATGACTTATGGGGCTCAAATAAAAAAAAGGTCTATTGTGTCTTTGTCATCAGATGCCAAATACTTGGTTTCTGATGCCAAAATTTAATTATTTTAATCAAAAACGGTGCGTCTGACGAGTATATCGCAAAATATTTTTTTTCCGTATGGAGAAACTACGCAGAAAAAATGTTCATATGGAAAAATATCAAGATATTTTGTGTTAAAAATACCATAACTCGTATTTCCCGGGACGTCACTGATGTAACGGCACATTAACTTTTCTAATTAAAATATTTGATTTTATGTTGTCTTAACACATGCTACAATTGAAAATAATATTTCACATCTATGATTTCAAGTTGCCGACGTATTTGAAAAATATATCGCCTGAAAAAAAAAGGATGTTCATATGGAGTTTTCTTCATGACATGACACTGAAATATTAGCACGTCATTAAGGAACACCCTCTATTTCTAATGAAAGTGTAGACAAAAAAATTCCACTCGATTACAATCCCCCACTTTCGTTCGTTCAATAGCTCTTACTCTCTGACTGGCGGATAATCGAGGCAAATTCATACTCGTATTATGATTGACTATTGATGTCTGTTCCCTCTTTATTATTATTATTATTATGAGGTTCACTAAGGCTCAATCCTCAACCCGGGACGCGTCCTTATTTCAAAATAAACTTTCAACTTGGGGTAAGAAGCAAAAAAAAAAAAAGAAAAGGTTGAGCTTTTTTCCATTTACTTCTTCGGTAAACGCACTTTATGGAAAATCCTGTTCTCTCTAATGCAATTTTTATTCAGTTGCCAAACTCAACCGAAGGAAAAGAAGACTTTGTTCGATGGTTTATTTTTCTGTGTCAAGTGCAGCCACTGTTTTATCCATTTTATAAGAGTAAATTTCTATCAAACCCGATATTCTTTGAAAAAACAATAGAACGACGTTCGATAATAACGTTTCCTTTTTGGGATCAAAGGCGTTCAATTATCGACATTAAACTTTGATTTTCTGAAACGTGCCGATTCGACCTCAAAATTTCGAGCCCACTGAAAAATGTCCGTGTGCCTCGTGTTTGATCACGATTCGGGGAAAACACTATGAAAATACAACATTTCAGTTTTAATGAATACGAATTCTATTAGTGTTAGGTTTGTATTCAAAGTTTCAAATGTCCAATACCATTATGGGAACACTACATTTTGAAATTACAATACCGAGTCGATTGTTTTCAATGCCACTACAGGTACAACGTATTTTTAAGCAGATGTAAAAAATCTAGAAGCCAATATTCTACTAAGAGCAATAACAAGGTTTCTGTATGTGTTATACATATAAACAAAAATTAATCGTTAAGGCTTTTTTTCGATTTATACAAGGTGTTCAAATTTAAATAGAAAAATCAAATTGTAATTTTTTAATTCTAAAATACTTGAATATGAAACAGAAAATTACCAGTGGCAGAAGAGCGGTCGAGTATCGTTGATTATTATTTATCGTAAAAAAATATTACCCTGTATAATATTGCAATTAAAGTAGACCTTCATATGCATTGTATTGTCTTAATTTTTTTCTGTGTTGTACAAGCCGCTATAACCAGAAATAAGTAATTTATTTACAACTAAAAGTGAATGATTGATTACATTAATTAAAATAATGACAAAACAATGAATTAATAATGGAATTATAGGATTAGATCAACTTTTGAAAATGGTCAAGATATATGCTTCCGATCTAGATAAATTTGGATACTACATAACTTGAAAATGATTACTCTATGACCAGTGCCATGTTCATATAACATACACACAAAAACCTTATTATTGGTCTTATTATTAGTAAAATATTGGTAGCTAGATTTTTATCTTTGGTAAAAAAACACTCTGTATATGAGAAACGGCAAGAGATAAAAATCTGATAAAGTTCTGCTTTTGAGAAAGCCACAGGTGAACATAGATCATGGTTAACATGGCAATTTCATTCAGAGCTACAAGGAGATTCAAATTGTTTTAAAACAATTTCTAAAGTGTTCTTCGATATTTCATTGACGACAAAACGCAGCTGTCTTAGGCACTTTCATTTCCATAGAGAATCCGGTGGCATAGTTAGATTTCTAATTTCACTTATTAGAACGCATCGCAATATAAAGTTGCATTTTTTTAACGGGACACCCTATATTTTGTGACTTCATTGTTTAAAGTATATCAGTACCAACCGTGAAGACGTTGATAAATCGAGTTATCATGAAAATGGGTTTTTTCGACCATAAGGTAGCTTAGGTTCGTTCGCGTTTATGACAAAAAATCGGCAACTCGATTCAACCAATAAGTCCATGGAAATAGAGATCTGCATTTTGTGGACAAGTTGAAAATTTGTATTCAACTAATGATAATTAGAGAAATGGAGTTGCATGAGTTATCAATTTTTTCACGGTTGGTACGGATATATCAATGTCAATAAAAATAAGTTGTAATTAAGTCAGAAGCAAAAATCAATAAAAAACAACAAACAAGTTCAAAAAAAACTATCATAATGATTACTAATATATGTATATACAGGGTGTTAATAGATATGTTATTATTAAAAAAAATTTAATTTGCTATAATTATATTGGCTAGTGTACCTACAAATCTGTTGAACCTAATTGCTTATGATATGACGCTCATTTTGCCATGAAACAGTTTTTTTATTTTACAGCTACCTACAATTTAAATAAAATGCCCTTAGGGCCTGAAAATGTATCCAAATAAAAAAAAACATACAAAGATATTTGTCTTTTTGTGTGTTTATTGACATAATGCCAAACACATTTACATCAGACCTCTGTTTATCTCCAGATCTTTTTTTCCTTGGGTTTCGGTGAGGTGTCGTGTCGTGTGTTGTTCACTGAACATTTCCCATCAAATTACAAGCCCAAAAATTATAGGGCCTATTTTAGCCATTTTTCTTTTTTTCTGTCCTGCAAAACGTGATTGAAAATCACTAATTCTCCTAGATTTTTTCTTTGCGGAAAATTATCCCTATTACCTGCAC